>CAUYON010072829.1:0-26714 GCA_963573935.1 Arctocebus calabarensis | reverse complement strand
CAAATCATTTACTGATATACAATCATTGAGGAAATTCGCCACAACAAGACCAGTTCTACAGGAAATACTCCAACCTGTTCTACACACTGACCATCACAATGGATCAACAACAAAATAAGATCTCAGAAATTAAAGGACAGATCCTAACTTCCACATTAATGCAAAAGATAAAACTAAGCAATGGACTCTCACAAACCTGGCCCTAGTCAAAACTGCAAAAAATAAAAAAAATTTTTAAAATACAGACATCTATAATCATCAACATAATATTAATTAACAAATCAAATCCAGCAACATATAAAAAACATTATATACCATAACCAAGTGAAATTTATCTTAGAAATGGGAGGTTGTTGTCATAGTTGAAAATCAATTAATATAATATGATATATTAACATAATAAAGAGCAAAAATCACATGACTATCTCAACAGATGCAAAAAAAGCATTTGATAAAATTCAACATCTTTTCCTAATCAAATGCTCAAAAAACAAGGAATAGAGGCTTGGCGCCTGTGGCTCAAAGGGCTAAGGCACCAGCCACGTACACCTGAACAGCTGGGTTCGAATCCAGTCCGTACCACCAAACAACAATGGTGGCTGCAACCAAGGAATGGCCAGGCGTTGTGGCGGGTGCCTGTGGTCCCAGCTACTTGGGAGGCGGAGGTAGGAAACTCGCTTGAGCCCCGGAATTGGAGGTTGCTGTGAGCTGTGATGCCACAGCACTCTCTCCAGGGTGACAGCTTGAGGCTCCGTCTCAAAAATAAATAAATAAATAAAATAATAAAAGAAAACAAGGAATAGAAAGGAACTGCCTCAACCTGATAAAGAAATCTAGAAAAAAACCCACAAATAGAATAATATTATACTTAAAGGCAAAAAGACTGAATGCTTACTCCCTAAGATGAGAAACAAAACAAGCATGCTCACACTTATCATTTCCATTCAACACAATACTAGCCAGGGAAATGAATTAGGTAACAAAATGAAATTTATGTCGGTGAGATTAGAAAGGATGAAGCAAAACTGGATCTGCAAACAACATGATCTTATATATAGAAAATCCTAAAGAATTCATTAAAATAATGTTATAGCTAATGAATAAATTTATTAAGTTTGCAAGATACATAGTAAATTCAGAAAAATCAACTGTATTTCTTGGCCAGCCCTGGTGCTAATACAAGTAATTCCAGCACTTTGGGAGACCAAGGAAGGAGGACCAAATAATGCCAACAGTCTAAGACCAGCCTGGGCAACATAATGACCCTCTATCTCTACTAAAAAATAAAAATTTCTATAGTTACTAATGAAAAATCTAAAAGGAAATTAGAAAATAAATGCATTTACAGTAGCTCATGCCTAGAATCCCAGAGACTGCTAAGGCCTGGAGTTCAAGGCTGCAGTGACTTAAGATTGAGCCACTGCACTCCAGCCTGAGCACAAATTTGAGATCCTGTCTCTCTCAAAACAAAATGCATGGATTGTCTGAGCTCACGAGTTTGAGACCAGACTGAGCAAAACCAAGACCCCATCTCTATTAAAAATAGGAAAAAAACTGAGGCAAGAAGATCACTTGAGCCCAAGAGTTGGAAGTCACTGTGAGCTGTGACACCACAGCACTCTACTCAACTACTCAAGGTGACAGCTTGAGAGTCTCCAAAAAAAAAAAACAATTTGGATTCTTTGTGAAAATTGAAAGCTGGTCAAACAATTCATGTGGAAATTCAAGGGACTAAAAATTTCCAAAATAATCTTAAAAAAGAAAAAGAAAAACAAAATTGGAAAACTCATATCTTCCAATTTTCAAACTCCTAACTTACGATCTGTAATTTTACATATATATGTGTATATATATGTGTGTGTGTATGTGTGTGTGTGTATATATATATCTTTTTGTAAGAGCTCCAAAAACATAGTGTAGAATTATCAAGATCCATAAAACTGGGGTCTGAAGATTCGTGTTTTGAATAGTGACTACCCTGGGTGAGGAGTGAAGTACTGACATGATCACAGAGGAACATAAGGACCACTGTCGTATTGTTAATGTTCTATTTCTTATGCTGGATAATAAGTAGATAAGTAATCATTTTATTATTATCATTTAAAAAATATATATCCTGGCTGCACCTATAGCTCAAAGGAGAAGGGCATCGGCTGCATATGCTGGAGGTGGCGGGTTCAAACCCAGCCCTGTCCAAAAACTGCAAAAGAAAACAAACAAACAAACATATATATATATGTTTATATATCTCCTTTATATACTCTTTCTTTTCTTTTTCTTTTTTTTGAGACAGAGTCTCACTTTGTAGCCCTCAGCAGAGTGCCGTGGCATCATAGCTCACAGCAACCTCCAACTCCTGAGCTTAGGTGATTCTCTTGCCTCAGCCTCCCAAGCAGCTGGGACTATGGGCGCCCGCCACAATGCCCAGCTATTTTTCTGTTGCAGTTTGGCTGGGGCCAGGTTTGAACCCGCCACCCTTGGTATATGGGGCCAGCACCCTATGTACTCTTTCTCAAATGACACAATTCGTGACACTATTTTTCATCATCCTTCTTATTCAATTACTTAATTTTAGAGCATAACTGAATTACTTGGACTCTTCTCAAAGTGATACTTTAGAGATACAACGATACTGCTATCATCCAGGCTTGGTTTAATAAGTACTTACTTTGCGCGTGGGTACAAGGCTAGGTACTTTCAAAGTAATATTTCCTTTAGTTCTCTCAGCAACTTCACAAGACAACCAACCCATGATATTTCTACAACTCAGGGTTCATCAGCAGATAGAGTTTCTTTATGGAAAACTGACACACACTCATAAGAGTTTCATCCATCATTTCTTATTCTCAACCTCTTAACCATTCATACATTACCCTCCTCTTAGAGTAGCAAAAGCTAAATGGAGTATCAAATAAATGATTAATTCTTCCATTCTAAGGAAATATCTGATTGCAATAACCTGATTTGCAATAAGCTGTAATTTCTGCCTACCTTCCCAAATGTGGATCTTGAAATAAAAGAACAGAGAAGTTCTGCAACATAGTATAAAAGAAATAAAGTAGATTCACCCCCCAATCCTAAAGAGCTTACAATGCAAAATAGATAAGATAAATGAAAATGTAGACCACAGAAGAAACTCAAGCACATGTGTAGAGTTTGTATTAAACATGAAAAGGTAAAAAGTTAGTTTTTGTACATATTTACAAGCTTGACTAAGGTTTACAAATAAATATATAAAATTAGTCATAATAAAACATTACCATTAACAGTTACTAGAAATTTCTTATGTACTCTTATGGCATTTGAGAAATTAAAAATCAAAAAACAATTGAGATTGATTCAATTTTCCTTTATGCTTCTCTTTTAGTATAACATTTTAATACCTCTTCAGGTCTTCCCAAAGCTGGAGTTCCTGTAAGAAGAATGGCCCGTGTGGCTTTCTGTACCATTGGCAATAAAATTTTGCTGCGAGCTGCATTTCTGGACTTCATGTAGTGTGATTCATCTACTATAACTACTTTGAAATTCTGATTATTCAGTGTATCTATCAAAATCTTTGCATCTGAGGTCAAAAGACCATAACCCAGAATTGTCACTTTGCTGGTTGATATTCTCCTAGAAAAGAAAATTCACAGTAACCAAAAATATATCTCAGTAACCAATTTATCATAAACAATACAAACTTTGGGGGAGAAATACAGAGAAGAAAGGAGAAAAGGGCAAAAATAAAAGGAGATGATATTACTACTGAAATTCAATTTCCCTTAAAATTTTAGTTTTTATTTTTATTTTATTTTATTTTTGAGACAGAGTTTAACATTGTCACCCTTGATAGAGTACCTGGGACATCCTAGCTCACAGCAACCTCAAACTCCTGGGCTTAAATGATTCTCTTGCCTCAGCCTCCCAAGTAGCTGGGATTATAGGTGTCCACCACAATGCCCGGCTACTTTTTTTTTTTTTTTGAAATGAGGTCTCCCTCTGGCAATCCACCCCTCTCTTGCCTCCCAAGTGCTGGGATTACAGGGATGAGCCACCATGGCTGGTCAATGTTACAGTTTTTAAATCAAATAAACCTGAATCTGAAATTTAAAATTTTGTTTAATCAAAACCAATATTTTGGTCAAGTGAACTTAGAAGATTTTGATATCCAGCAGGCCACATTTTACATGATACAAACATTACTCTCTGACAATATTTATTTACATGTACCTAGGACTGTGCATAAAGTAGATACTTAAACATTAGTTGACTCTTCAATAAAACCTTCATATAAATAGGATATCGAGTTTACAACTTGGGTGCTATTGGTATATTGAGCAGGACAATTCTTAGTATGAGAGGGCTGGTCCAGGGCACTATAGGGAATTTCACTTCCTGGTCCACCCATTAAATGCCATTGGAGTGCCTAAGTCACTGTGACAATAGAAAGGCCTCTGGCCCTAGGGTATGGAGTGTGGTTAGAAGAGGTGGAGGGTACCACCTCATGTAGAGAACTATTGAGCTAACGTGATCCCTGATCTTTTGATTTCATACATCTGTAATATTCTTTATCTTGCTGTTCATGAAACTATTCATTTACTATTTAGCTCTCTTACTATATCATAAGATTGTTGAGGGCAAGGAATGTGTATTATTTGTTTTTGTATATACAATGCTATGCTCCCAATGAAAGTTTGTAGAATAAAATAATTAGACAACTAAATTCATAAAAACTAAAACTATCACTTCACTTTTACATTACTTGGGTGCTATTGATATATTGAGCCAGCACTTTGGGTGGCAAAAGTGGGAGGATCACTTGAAGCCAGGAGTAGATTTATAGCTTTTGGGTCATCTAGTTTTCATTATTATTATTTTAATTAATTTTCTTTTAGTTATAGGATCTTGCTTTGTTGTCCAGGCTGGTCTCCAACTCCTGGCCTCAAGTTATTCTCTTGCCTCAGTCTCCCAAATAGCTGAGATTTGAGGTGTGCACCACAGCACCTGGTTAATTCTGATATTTTATATTAATTTTAGATGAATTTTAGAGCATTTTAGAGCATGATTATAGCTCACTGCAACCTCAAATCCTGGGCTCAAGCAATCCTCCTGCCTTAGCCTCCCAAGTAGCTGGGATTATGGGTGCATGCCACCATGCCCAGCTAATTTTTCTATTTTTTTTTTTTTTTTTAGAGACAGGGTCTTGCCCAGGCCGGTCTTGAACTCCTGGCTTCAAGTGATCCTCCCACTTTTGCCACCCAAAGTGCTGGGATTATAGGCACAAGCCACCACACCTGGCCTACATTTTATTTTAACCATGTAAATAGTGTCCAAATTTTCTTGGGCCCATAAAGACATATTCATTTAAATTAGGGTTCCAAAGTTGAAAGAGAAAAAGCCCTCTATTTTATCTGTTTTGTCCTTCTGTAGTCACAAAGGCTAACTTTATTTGTACAAATATTCTTTATGTTAACAGACTTAGAGAATACAAGATAGTACAATAAGACTATAATTAAAACAATAAAAAAACTATGTATTAATAGTTATTTATTTTAGGTAGATGTATTCGTTCTTATTTAAGGCTCAGAAATAGATAATTTTGAACTTCTATAAACATGACAATTTACATGATTCACTTGGATATGAATGTAATAACCCAAAATATTCAAATTGGCTCAGCACCTGTGGCTCAATGGGCTAAGGCACCAGCCACGTACACCTGAGCTGGTGGATTAGAATTCAGCCCGGACCTGCCAAACAACAATTACAGCTGCAACCAAAAAATGGCCGGGCGTTGTGGCAGGCGCCTGTAGTCCCAGCTACTTGGGAGGTGGAGGCAAGAGACTTGCTTAAGCCCAGGAATTGGAGGTTGCTGTGAGCTCTAATGCCACAGCACTCTATCCAGGGTGATAGCTTGAGGCTCTGTCTCCAAAAAATAAAAATATAAACAAAAAAATATTCAAATTGGTTGTCTTACCTCTAATGGTTAGAAAGCAAAATAAGAAAAAGAAATACTAGCAACATTATGATAGATTTTTATTTAAAGTAAGGCCTTCAAATCACATAGCAAGTATTTTTAAGGTATGAACTATTTGATAGGTTAATACTCTAAAATTCATCTAAAACTAATATAAAATATCAAATTAACCAGGTGCAGTGGTGCATACCTCTAATCCCAGCTATTTGGGAGGTTGAGGCAAGAGAATAACTTGAGGCCAGGAGTTGGAGACCAGCCTGGACAACAAAGCAAGATCCTGTAACTAAAAAAAAATTAATTAAAATATTAAAATTATAAATTAATAGGCTTGGCGCCTGTGGCTCAAGCAGTTAAGGCGCCAGCCACATACATCTGAGTTGGCAGGTTCAAATCTAGCCCGGGCCTGCCAAACAACAATGATGGCTACAACCCAAAAAGCTGGGCATTGTGGCAGATGCCTATAATCCCAGCTACTTGGGAGGTGGAGGCAGGAGAATCGCTTGGCCCAGGAGTTGGAAGTTGCTGTGAGTTGTGATGCCACAGCACTCTACCCAGAGTGACAGCTTGAGGCTCTGTCTCAAAAAAAATTATAAATTAATAAAGAAACTCAAACTTGTCAATATTAGAGTCATATATAAAATCTGCACAATGTACCATGGTTGCTGACAATAAAACATCACAAAGTTACAAGTTAATCATTAAAAAGTTGTGAGATTTATTTTTTAGGCCTAAAACAGTTAAAGTATACTTAAGTTAGATATAAAGTTGACAGACACATTACATATCTTTAAAAGCATGCATATTTTGCACTTACCTTAAAAATGTATCATAAAGAAACTTAGAAATTAAATGTCCTCTTGGGTTTACAACAAATAATTCATATTTTGAAATGTAAAATAAAATTCTCCACACTACATGCTTCTAAATTATGATTGTAGGTGATTTTATTTTAAACATGAGTATATACTAAATATATATGGGAAGGAGACTTTTTTTTTCTTAAAGATTATAATGTTGTTCTTACCCAACATCAGTTTTATTCTGAATAACATTGACTTCTTCTGGACCCAGCTCTGGGATCCATTTCTCTATTTCGTCTGTCCAAGGGTACCTCAGAGATGAAGGGGCCACTATTAAAAGAGGCCATTCCTCTTTATAGAAGTAAGCAATTGAAATTGCCTGTATTGTCTTTCCTAGACCCATCTAAATTAAAAATAAATAAACACTTGTAAAAAAAATGCCTAAAATATTTTTATCAAATAATTTCCCAACATAAAATCTCTTGGATCATACAGTAAGTAAAAACATTGCAATTACAAGGAACTATGAAATTCATTAAGCAAATCACATTATACTCAAACCATTTGTGATTGAACTTGAGAAAAAGATGACTCCTAAGTGTAACCATAGTTACAGTAGATATAACATAGTTTTTTTTTTTTTTTTTGAGACAGAGTCTCATTATGTCATCAGTAGAGTGCTGGTACATTATAGCTCACAGCAACCTCCAATTCTTGGGCTTAAACGATTCTCTTGCCTCAGACTCCCAAGAAGCTGGGACTACAGGCACCCAGCACAACGCCCGGCTATTTTTTTGTTGCAGTTGTCATTGCTGTTTACCTGGCCTGGGCCAGGCTCGAACCTGCCAGCTGGGGTGTATGTGGCTGGTGCCCTACCCACTGAGCTACAGGTTCTGCCTAAATATAATGTAGTTTTATAAAATATATGTAACCATTTATAATTTATCCTCTTAATACAATAGTAAATGTCTACTTGTATAGCACAAAATCATTTCTAATTTACAACTAGAATAAGGTCTGAGTGATGCACATTTTACAAAAGAAGTAGTGGGCACAGAGAGTTTAAATTATTTAAATTATAGCTAATTAAAGCAAAACTAGAATGAGTACCCAGGACACTGTATCCCCCTACTTGATTGTTTCACACTATTATACTGCCCCATTTCTCAGCTATTCCTATTTAAAAAATAGTTATTCAATAAATGTTTATAGTGGTTTTGTTCATAATGACCAGAAACTGAAGACAACTCAAATAAATGTATTTCAACTTACACAGATAATCAAACTATGGTATGTCCATAACATGAAATACTATTCAGAAATAAAAAGGAGCAAATTCATGATCCACATAACATGAATAAATCTAAAGCACAATTTGTTAAATGAAAGAAGCCCAATTTGAAAGATACATACTATATGATCCTATTTATATGTCCTTCTGGAAAAAGTAAAAGAACTGATAGCAGATCAGTTGTTGCAAGGGCAGGAAATGTAGAAGGGTGGCAGTAGGAGGAAACTTTTGGGGAAGGAGTTGGTCTACATCTTTTTTTTTCTTTTTTTGGTCTAGGCTAGTGTGCTGCGGCATTAGCTCAGCTCACAGCAACTTCGGATTTCCAGGTTCAAGCAATCCTCCTGCCTCAGCCTCCCAAGTAGCTGGGACTACAGGTGAATGCTATAATACCCAGCTAATTTTTCTAGTTTTAGTAAAGACAGGTCTTGCTGTTGTTCAGACGGGTCTCAAGCTCCTAGGCTCCAGGGATCTGCCTGCCTTGGCCTCCCACAGTGCTAGGATTATAGCCATGAGCCACTGTTAAATCTCAATGTTAGTGGTAATTACATGACTATGTGCAGTTGTCAGAACTCAGAAAACTGTACATTTAAAAATGGGTAAATTGGCTCGGTGCCTGTGGCTCAGTGGGCTAAGGCACCAGTCACGTACACCTGAGCTGGTGAGTTCGAATCCAGTCCGGGCCCACCAAACAATGATGGTTGCAACCAAAAAATGGCCAGGCATTGTGGCGGGCACCTGTAGTCCCAGCTACTTGGGAGGCGGAGGTAGGAGACTCGCTTGAGCCCAGGAATTGGAGGTTGCTATGAGCTGTGATGCCACAGCACTCTATCCAGGGTGGCAGCTTGAGGCTCTGTCTCAAAAAAAAAGGGTAAATTTACCCAAAAGTCTGAATTATACCTCAATGATCTTTACTTTTCAAAAATAGCAATTACTTTAGCAAACAATGGGAAAGAAAAAGACTAAAGATATTTACCAGACTATTAAAAAGGAAAAAAGAAAGGCAGAAACCTAAAACAATGAGTGTTAAATTATGAAAGAAATGAAAAATAAAAGGAGAAAAAAAGAGGTTTCCAAATCTTCCCTGGCTAAAACCTCATTTTGTTTATGTTTTCTTCTTTTTTTTTTTTTTTTGAGACAGTGTTACTATGTCACCCTTGGTAGAGTGCTGTGGCATCACAGCTCACAGAAACCTCAAATTCTTGGGCTTAAGTGATTTTCCTTGCCTCAGCCTCCCAAGTAGCTGGGACTACAGGCGCCAGCTATAATGCCCAGCTATATTTTTGTTGTAGTTGCCATTGTTGTTTAGCTGGCCCTGGCTGGATTTGAACCCGCTGCCCTCGGTGTATGTGGCCAACACTGTAACCACTGTGCTATGGGCTCCAGTCCTTTATGTTTTCTTACCAACAAAAAGGCAATCATGGCTCACACCTGTGTCCCGGCACTCTGGGAGGCCGAGGTGGGGCAGGTAGCCTGAGCTCACAAGACCCTCATCTCTAAAAAATAGTCAATAGGCCAGACACAGTGGCTCACACCTGTAATCCTAGCACTCTGGGAGGCTGAGGTGGGTTGGATTGCCTGAGCTCATGGGTTTGAAGCCAGCCTGAACAAAAAGCAAGACCTCATTTCTAAAAATAGCCGGGTGCTGTGACAGGCATCTGTAGTCCCAGCTACCTGGGAGGCTGAGGGAAGAGAATCGCTTGAGCCCAAGAGTTTGAGGTTGCTGTGAGCTATTAAACCACTGCACTCTCCAAGGGCAACTAAGTGAGACTCTGTCTCAAAAAAAAAAAAAACGCAATCGGAATATTTTAAGCAAAGTTACATTTATTCCAATCAAACTTCAATTAAAAATAAGAAATAGAGGGCGGCGCCTGTGGCTCAGCAAGTAGGGTGCCAAGCCCCATCTGCCGAAGGTGGTGGGTTCAAACCCAGCCTAGCCGAACTGCAAAACAAAAAAATAGCTGGGCGTTGTGGCAGGCACCTGTAGTCCCAGCTCCTCGGGAGGCTGAGGCAAGAGAATCGCCTAAGCCCACGAGTTGGAGATTGCTGTGAGCTGTGTGACGCCGGGGCACTCTATGGAGGAGGGCGATAAAGTGAGACTCTGTCTCTACCAAAAAATAAATAAATAAATAAAATAAGAAATAGAGTGATTTGCTTAAGAAAATGTTTTTTGGGCTCAGCACTGATGGCTCAAGTGGCTAAGGTAGCCGCCACATACACCTGAGCTGGCTGGTTTGAATCCAGCCCGGGCCCACCAAACAACAATGACGGCTGCAACCAAAAAACAGCTGGGCACTGGGGCAGGCGCCTGTAGTCCCAGCTACTTGGGAGGCGGAGGCAGGAGAATCGCTTGAGTCAGGAGTTGAAGGGTGCTGTGAGCTGTGATGCCACAGCACTCTCTCTAGGGTGACAGCTTGAGGCTCTGTCTCAAAAAGAAAAAAAAAAAAAGAAAATTTCTTTGAGCTGGAGAAATGACTGGCAAAGTTAAAGATAGAATATGGAGTTTAGTAAGTGATTGTGTTTTTTGTTTTTTTGTTTTTTGAGACAGAGCCTCAAACTGTCACCCTGGATAGAGTGTTGTGACATCACAGCTCACAGCAACCTCCAATTCCTGGGCTCAAGCGAGTCTCTTGCCTCCGCCTCCCAAGTAGCTGGGACTATAGGCGCCCACCACAATGCCCAGCCATTTTTTGGTTGCAGCCGTCATTGTTGTTTGGCGGGCCTGGGGTGGATTTGAACCCGCCAGCTCAGGTGTACTTGGCTGGAACCTTAGCCCATTGAGCCACAAGCACCAAGTCAGTGATTGTGTTTTTAACTTAGCTTATAGTAAGTGCTCAGATATTATTTGAACTTATGAGTGAATAAATGACTCTTTGCCTGAGATAGATAAGATCCAGGTGTGGAAAAGTTGTTTACACTTTTAAAAGTGGAGAGGGAGATAACAGAAAAGCTTTTAGTCCAAGAGAGCAGTTGTAGAGGACTGGATACCATGCTTGCAAAGGACAGTTACTGATTCTTATCACATTAAAAGGAAACGCTGAGAACAGGACAGTCTCCTGGCAAGGCTAGAGACGTTTCCTGACTTGGGGGCAATCCCCCAAGTAACTCAGTGTTCTGGAATGAGATAAGGGCGGTCACTCACTAGTAAGCATGTGTTAAACACTGATGCTTAGTAGTTCTTCATGAGGGTTGTGGGGAAAGAACATGTGAGGAGAGCATGTGGCAATTCTTATGCAGGCAGCCCTCATATATAATTACCTGACCTCTCCACACCTGTTGTGTATAACCTTAATAAATAGCCATTGCGGAGGGGCTCAAGGCTACCTTGCAACTAAGGTTAGCCCGCTTCCCACAAGCTTGTACTTCAAATCCGTGTCACGCCTGGTTCCTTCCTGCGGCGACCGAGACCGGGCCACAGGGGCCCTGACAAGCAGTAATATTAGTTACCATTTGGAAATTTTGAGCCACCTAACATGCAAGTATATAAAGCAGTCAAGTAAAAAAGCAGTCAACCTTTCTTATCTCACAGCATACTTGATCCTACAGTTAAACTTCTGCAACACACTTAAATTATTTTGATCAAAAAAAAGTTTAAAAAAATAGAATATACTTATTGTCGTTTGAACTTCTTCCAGAAATAATTTAATGAATGATCTTTATTTATTTATTTATTTTTTTAATTACTGGGGATTCATTGAGGGTACAAGAAACCAAGTTACACTGATTGCATTTGTTAGGTCAAGTCCCTCTTACAAATCGTGTCTTGCCCCCAAATTAACTAATGTCTTTAAAAAGTTTCAGGGCACACCTAAGATCCTCTATTAGCATATCAGTGTGCACAATGGGTTGAAAATCAGTGGATTAGAGTCAAAAACTCTAAAAGCTTTCGCTATTAAAACAAGATCCAGTTGAGGATAAAAATGTTTTTGGCCAGGAGTAGTGGCTCACACCTGTAATCCTAGCACTCTAGGAGGCCAAGGCAGGAGAATTACTTGAACTCAGGAGTTTGACAGCAGCTTGACCAAGAATAAGACGTCAATCTCTACTAAAAATAGAAAAATTAATAGGATTCTTGGCACACACCTGTAGTCCCAGTTACCTAGGAGGCTGAAGCAAGAAGATTGGTTGGTTCGAACCAGGCCCCAGCCAAACTGCAACAAAAAAATAGTCGGGCGTTGTGGCAGGGGACTGTAGTCCCAGCTACACAGGAGGCTGAGGCAAGAGAATCGCCTAAGCCCAGGAGTTGGATGTTGCTGTGAGCTGTGTGATGCCACTGCACTCTACTAAGGGCAATAAAGTTTACTCTGTCTCTACAAAAAAAAAAAAAAAAAATTGTTTTCTACCTAGTATTTTAAAAATGAAATTGAGATTAAGTTAGGCAGGGCTTGGTAACAGGAGGGTTAGAGATGGGAGCACACACATTATGTATCCAAATGTAAACTTTACCTGATAGTAAACATAAAACTAAGACAAAATAGCGAACTTTTATATAATTTTGGTATGTAAACATGAACCAAAGAACAATTGTACACCAACATATGATATTATTGGCACGTTTCCTTGTCTGCGAAGCCCTCCTCAAAGCCCTCTAATTCTAATACCTGAGATCACTCAAACATTGCTGAGTTTGGAGACCAGTTTAGCTTCAAGAGAGTAGAAATTCCACAGATCTTTACCTGGCTAGAGTTCATCAGTGTTACTGCTTCTCCACCTCAAAAACTATAACCATAAACACAGTTCCAGAACTTAGCCATGGCCTTAATTTTTGTGTGTAGACTGTACCACTCACATTATGCTATAGTTGTGAGTCCCTGGTTTTGTTTGTCTTGCCATGAGAAGAATAACAATAATCCTGGCTGAGCACGGTGCTCACACCTGTAATCCCAGCACTTGGGAGGCCAAGGCAGGTAGATTACCTGAGCTCACTGGTTCGAAACCAGCCTGAGCAAGAGTGAGACCCCCATCTCTAAAAACAGTCTGTGGTCAGCTACCTGGGAGGTTGACGCAAGAGAATCACTTGAGCCTAAGAGTTTGAGGTTGCTGTGAGGTATGACACCAAATCACTCTACTGAAGGAGACAAAGTGACATTCTGCCTCAAAAAAAAAAAAAAAAGAGGCTCGGCGCCTGTGGCTCAGCGGGCTAAGGCGCCAGCCATGTAAAGCTGAGCTGGCAGGTTCGAATCCAGCCTGGGCCTGCCAACCAACAATGACGGCTGCAACCCAAACAAAAATAGCCGGGCGTTGTGGCGGGCGCCTGTAGTCCCAGCTACTTGGGAGGCAGAGGCAGGAGACTGGCTTGAGCCCAGGAATTGGAGGTTGCTGTGAGCTGTAATGCCACGGCACTCTATCCAGGGTGACAGCTTGAGGCTCTGTCTCAAAAAAAAAAAAAAAAATTGAGAATGTGGTAAGTTGATTTTAGAAGTCAATTCCAGATTTAAAAGAATAAAAGGCAATGTGACATAAATGTCTGAGAAATGCAGATGACTGTTTTCTTAGAGATAAAAATTGATGTTCATAACAAAATTTATTCTGGCTTATAGTACATGTAACACATGTGGATAGTTTTTACATATCTATTTGTGAGAAGAGTATATTGCATTTATATAATTTGACATATGTTCCAATGTTTTGTGTTTTTTAATGTTGTAACATAAGGATTTTTCAAAGTTACAGAGTAAAGTTCAAACTAATGGACTTCAGGCCAAATTAGGCTGTGGACATGTTTTGTTTGGTCCTTATAATATTACCTCCCATCATATTACCGCACTCAGTTTAGAATTAATTGCTAATGTTAAAGAGTTAAGGTATTTCACAGAGAGATCCTGATCTTCAGTTTCTCTTGAAAAAAATCAAGTTTTAACAACACTGCATCCACATTCCTGTGTAGTAAATGACTAAAGCTGGTAGTGGCTGCCTTTGTTAGCCAGTAGTACACAGCCTTCATCATTCCCTACTTTCTCCTAAGGCAATCTGCTTCTCCCTTTATTGTTTCTTTGGTGTTTGTATAGGCATTTGACTTTGTGACCCCTGCTATGTAGTCTTCATACCCACTAAAAAATTGTTAGGAAATATTCATGGAGTTCATAATTTCCCTTTTTCTTTTTTTAAATATAGTAATTTTCAACTTTATAAATATATTTTTCACAGTGATATTAGAACCTAGAAACAGAAGTATATAGTCAAAAAAAGGAAATAGTTATAAGGCCCTTGATACACAGGCAGAGTACTTTCTCAATAGAAACAGCTAATGTTGAAGTTTGAGAGAGGAGTCAGGAGAGAATTGCTAGCTTTCTACCCAAAGGTCTCACAGTGCCCTTGTGGGAATCACATCAGTTTAGGTCTCTTTTTTTGCAATTTTTGGCTGAGGCCGGGTTTGAACACGCCACCTCCAGCATATGGGGCCAGCGCCCTACTCCTTTGAGCCACAGGTGCTGCCCAGGTCTCATTTTTATTTTTACTGATGCAGTTAGTGATCCAAACGTGGCTTAGTGAACATAGAATAAAGGAAGTACTTTTGCAGGCTATTTCATTATATTATAGTAAAGACTCATATAGTAAGCTTACTTTATGATACAGAACATTTTTCTCTCAAAATCATAATGCCTACTGAGTCAGTATCCATTTTCCTTGGATACTGCTGGTTAAATACTGCCCATTCCTTCTCCTTTGAAACTCCTTCTTTCCAAAACATCCATTTATACTACCATGTTATATTAATATATTCTTTATTCGCATCTTACATAGATTACAGCTTTTTTTTAATATATATATATTTTTTATAGAGATAGAGTCTCATTTTATCGCCCTCGGTTGAGTGCCGTGGCGTCACACAGCTCGCAGCAACCTCCAACAGTCTTGCCTCCACCTCCCGAGTAGCTGGAACTACAGGCACCCACCACAATGCCCGGCTATTTTTTGATGCAGTTTAGCTGGGGCTGGGTTTGAACCCGCCACCCTTGGTATATGGGGCCGGCGCCCTACTCAACTGAGCCACAGGTGCCGCCCTACAGCTTTATTTTATATGAATCATTTTTGCTGATATACCTGATCATCTATCTCCGTAGATGTGGGGTAGAAGAACTGAGATGGCCTTTTTATATGGACTTGTACAGATAGTGATGTCATCTATTATATGTTTGCCCTTTTTAGATTCATGTTTAGTTTTGTCTTTTAAATTCTGGGTATGTTTGGTTTGTATATGTTGATTAAATTGGTATTTGTTTAAGATTTCATAGTTACCCAAATGAAATTCATATGTATTAAGTTATTTCATCTTATTCAGATGCTGTGAGTCATCTGAGAAGTAGCATGATTCCTATTTTAAAAAATAAAGAAACTGATGATCAGAGCATGTAAGTTTAAGATCGAAAGCTATTAAGTGATTGAGCTAGGAATTAAACTGAGATTTTCTGACTTCTGAGACAAGAAAAGCAGTAGTCTAGAATCCAGGAAATCAGGTAGAACCAAGTAATGGCCTTGATGTTCAAAAACTAGAAGGGAACATGACCTTAAGGTGCAGAACTTTCTTTTGAAAGTTCTTTTTTGCTTTTGCTGGGAAATAAGGGTCACCCTAGTGGGTGTAAGTGGCATAGATCCTGTCAAGGGGGGTGTTTGGAGATATAGTTCTAGCCTGTGAGTGAGAGTCTTGCAAATTGGATACCTTCTGATCCTGCAGATAGGAGGGCAAAAGTTAAAGAGGATTTTTACAGCGAGTCCTCTGAGACCCTTTTCTCATTTGGCTAACCTTAACTAATTCACTAATAAAACTTAACTGGTCCCTGAGACATTTTCATTTTAATAGAGGACTTGTAAATAGAAATATGAAAAGGGAACATCAATGAAGATGGGATGGTAGATAAAGCGATTCCCTTCTCAGTGGAAAAAAAAAATAGCATTTTAAAAAAGCATTACAGGGCAGTGCCTGTGCCTCAAAGGAGTAGGGTGCTGGCCCCATATAAATGAAGTGGTGGGTTCAAACCCGGCCCCAGCCAAAAAAAACTGCAAATAAAATAAAAAAGCATTAGAAAGATTGAATTATGAATTTTAAAATAGTGAACAAAATGCTTAATACAAAGAGTTCTTATATTCTCATCAGGGTTTTATTCTCTTAAAATTCTTCTAAAACCATATAACAGGAAGATTTTTATATAAAGCTTTTATTGCAAGTTCATTATAATTCCTGTACACTTATAGCATTATAGCACAACTTTGAAACATAAAAATAAGATTATATATCTGTTAGCAGGGACTTACGATGTTTCATATGAAAGCATTTAGTAAATCATTTTCCTGCTATATGGATTTAGTCTTGTTGGCTCTCCCCCCCAGCCCTCCAAGAGACAGGGTCTAAGCTGTCACACGGCTGGAATGCAGTGGCGTGATCATAGCTTGTTGCAACCGCAAACTCCTGGACTCAGGTGATCCTCGTATGCAGTTCTGAGTAGCTGGGACAACATGCATACGTGACCACACCTGACTGATTTATTTTTAGTACATTTTGCAGAGAGGAGGTTTGGCTGTGTTGCCCAGGCCTGTCTCAGATTCCTGGCTTTAAGTAATCCTCTCATCATGGCTTCCCAAAGTGCTGGGATTACAGGTACAAGCCAATGTGCCTTGCCATTAATTGACTTTTGAAATACTGGTGTATGTATATATTCCCTAGCTCCTTATTGTGCCTCAAATTACTGAGAATGGAGAAAGTAGACTACTTTTAGTTGTCTCAACCATTTCTTTTGTAGAGATTAGAAATAAGATGTTTCTTGTTCTACTTCTTCAGATGGTTCAGCCTGGTGATTAAGAGCAACTTTAAATGTTCTGGAGTTAAAAAAAAAAATAATAGCTCCTCTATGCCTAGTGACCCTTGAGATTCAAAGAAACTAAAAGAAATTATATGCCTTTGTGAATGGTATGTATTTAGAATCTTTTAAATGTATTTGTACATTTTAGCTGAATTAGTAGATATTCAGAGTACATATAAATCATAATTAGAACTCCACTAATGTTAATTGTTGCAAAATCATTCTAATCTTGGTGGTTGAAACCAACATAGAAATAGAAAGTTGTTTTGTGTGAAGTCTGAAATAATTACTAGGTTTGTACATACTTTGGTTAGTGGTGGTATGCACACCACTGCTCTACAAATTTTCTTCGTTTTTAGTAAAAATATAAGATTAGTTTCTAACCTATGGAACTTTTCTGCGTGTAAGTTATATTTATTCTAAGGGAAAGAAACTTCCAGATGATCTGCAAATGCTACCAAATGCGTTTTCAAATGCTACTAAGACAAGCTAATTCTTTGTCTTTTGATCTGTAAATCCTCTTTATGAGTCTTTTTTAGCTCGAAAATTACTGTTATGAAGGAATGCATAGCCAGTCAGCATTCCAAGGATACTGCTAGCAGCTGCACCAAAATATTCTTAGGGACATTGTTTATAGACAGGAAGTCTCTTGAACCTGAAGATCAAGAGGAACAAATTGATCAAGCCCTTGCAGAAGCAATTTATCACTCTGGAATACCTTTGACAATCGCTGAAAATTCATGTTGGCAGCAAGTTTTTTAATTACCAAGACTATGAGATCATTTGCTTGGTTCTTTTTGAGTCAGTGAAATATATGACTGGGTAATGGAGTCTGTCCAAGAAAAAATGAGCTAAGCCTTGTGCCTGGCACTGTCTTTGCTACAGATGGAAGGCCAGATGTGTAGGAGAAGTCATTAATTGTTATGTATGTATAAAAATGCACATACAGAGATACACATATATGTATGCTACATAGCTAGGTATGAATGAGAGTTCAAATGAGAAAGATTTTTGTAATACATAGGAGGACCTCATGTTTGGAGCAGGTTGCACTTCTAGAAAAGGCATGTTAAATGAAAATGATTTTAAAGTTTAATTTGAAGTAACATCATAACAGAATTGCATGTTTGACTAGGGAAGAGATAACTTTAGTCTTTATGCAGTTAGCTATAAATATAATATTTAATCAGCTATTAATGTCAGAAAAGGACAATAGCCCGGCACTTTTCAAAGATAATGCATTTTCTCATTTAGTTGCTTACACTATTATCTTCACTTTGCAGTTGAGGAAACTGAAATTCAGAGAGGTTTGGTAATCTGAGGAAGATTAGAGGGCAAGGGAGTGCTAGAGCATGGATTCATTAAAGGGATTAGAGAATGCTAGCCCTTGAGAGTTTCAAGGTTAGAAATATGAGAAGCAATGAAAAAATATTGAGTCCAGAGATGGATTATAATGGAAAAGAAGGGGGGACTGAGCTTTTGGTGTGTTAAGAGCAATAATGGGAAGTAGTTGTCAGAGGACTGTTTGAGTGATTTACTTTGTTGAATGGCAGTAAATTGAGGACTAGACAATCATAAAATATATGAAATCCTACAGAAAGGTAGATAGTCTTAAAGAATTTGCCTTGTCTGAGTAACAATGGTAGCAAGTTAAAAATAGCTTGGGTCATTATAATGGACAAATACCTGCTTATTATAGCAACAGGATGTGTACAATATAGTTCAAACTTGTTCTTTGTGTATTATGACATCGGGTGTGATGTCACTAAAATAGAGTAGAAGAGCAAAGGAAATTGTTAAGTATTTGAGACCCAGAGTATTTAAAAATAAAAGGGGACAGATTTATACCTTGGATGTAGGAATCTACAAAGATTCTTGGTGTTCTTGTCATACCACAAAACAGAAAAGATGAGATAATATATGAAATTATAACTTTTCTTAAGCCTTATCAGAGGGCTGAGGTTTCAGGCTAATCAGCTAGCTTGAGATCTAGGAAAATTAAAAATGCTTCTACAGAGAGAAAGATGCAAACAGGCTCACCTATAGCAGAAGACAGGAGGAAGATGAGACTAACACAAATGAATAAGAATTCAACCCAAAATTTTAACAAACTCTTAAATGTTAAGTGTAGGCTAAGATAAAAGTATAGAATGTCTAGTCCCTGCAGACACAAAGGGACTTTGCACCCAATTAAAGTTTCATATTCAAGGACCTCTGCTGGGTACTGATGGGAAAGAAGAGGGTTAGGGTGGGAGGCCAGAGAAATGAGGCCTTAGTTGCTCAAATCTGGAGTGGGGAGTAGCTGCAGCTTGGAAAAAATACAAAGCTCCACCCATACCCTTTTCGTAAGGTCAGAAGAACTTAAGTCAGTGTTTTTCAACTTTTCCTTTTTTTTTAATCTCACAGCACACTTGAACTTATAGTTAAACTTCCACAGCACACTTAAATGAGGTTGGCAAAAAAAAAAGGTGCAAAAAATATACTTAACTGTGCTTTTAACTCTTTGAAAATAATTAATGATTTTTTTGAGACAGTTTAATTATGTCTCCCTCCGTAGAGTGCCATGGCGTCACAACTCATAGCAACCTCAAACTCTTGGTCTTAAGCAATTCTCTTGCCTCAGCCTCCCAAGTAGCTGGGACTATAGGCGCCCGCCATGATGCCCGGCTATTTGTTGTTGTTGTTGTTGAGTAGTAGTAGTAGTAGTAGTAGTAGTCGTTGTTTGGTAGGCCTGGACCAGATTCAAACCCACCAGCCCCAAGGTATGTGACTAGTGCCCGAGCCACTGAGCTACAGGTGCTGAGCCTTAGTTAATGGATCTTTAAAAATTTTCACATTACACCTAAGATACTTTCATGGCACACTGGTTGAAAATCATTGTTCTAGACCATTGGAGGTCTCCAGTATTCAATAAGAAAATTATGAGAAATGAAAGAGCAAGAAAAACCAGCCCACTGTCAAGAGACAAAGGATTCAACAGAATGAGATTTAAAGATGGCCCAGATGTTACCACAATTAGGGAATTTGAAATACCTATGGTTAATCATAAAGATGTCAGTGGAAAAAATGAACAACATACATGAATAGATAGGGAGTTTTCAGTAGAGAGATAGAAATTATAAGGAAGAATCCAATGGAAATGGTAAACATGTAAAACACATTAAAAATGATAAAGAATGCCTTTAATGGGCTCATCAGTAGATTTGCCACAGCTGAGGAAAGAATCTATGCACTTGAAAATAGTCAATAGAAATTATGCAAACTGGCTCGGTACCTGTGGCTCAACGGGCTAAGGTGCCAGCCACATACACCTGAGCTGGTGGGTTCGAATCCAGCCCAGGCCCGCTAAACAACAATGCCGCTGCAACCAAAAAAATGGCCAGGCGTTGTGGCAGGCGCCTATAGTCCCAGCTACTTGGGAGGTGGAGGCAAGAGACTCGCTTGACCCCAGGAATTGGAGGTTGCTGTGAGCTGTGATGCCACGGTACTCAATCCAGGGTGACAGCTTGAGGCTCTGTCTCAAAAAAAAAAAAAAAAATTATGCAAACTAAAATGCAAATAGAAAGAGTGGGGGGGGAACCCCCAAATAGATCTGAGTATCTAAAAGTTCTGGGATGATATCAAATTGTCTAATGTGATAACTCAAGTATATAGTAATTGGAAGAAAAAGAATGAGGAAGAAGAAATGTTAAAAGAGATAATGGCTGAGAGTTTTCCAAAAATGATGAAAGATACCAAATCGCAGATCCAGGGAATTCCAAAAAGGATAAATGCCATACACATATTCCCTTATCCCCCTAAGATATCATACTGAAATTAATGAAAACCAAAGATAAGGTGAAAATCTTAAAGACAGTCAAAGAAAAAAAGCATATTAAATACAGAGGAACAAAGATGAAGTCCAATAAACTTATCAGAAACCTTACAAGCAGTGCTCTTACTGTATAATCTAGTAGTCACACTCCTTGGTATTTACCTCAATGAACTGAAAACTTGTATCTGCACAAACACTTGCATATGGCCAAGTATGATGGCATAGGTCTGAAGGCCCAGCTCCTCTGGAGGCTGAGAGTGGGAGGATCACCGGAGCCCAGAACTTTGAATCTGTAGTGTGACTCTATTGCACCTGGGAGTAGCAAATGTGCTCCAGTCTGGATGGCACAGGGAGAACTTGTCTCTAACTAAAACTCTAAAACCCCACGAAACTCCTGCACATGGATGTTTATAGCAACTTTATGCATAATTGGCAAAACTTGGAAATGTTGAAGATGTCATTTTAAGCAATGGCACCATAAAAAGCAATGAGCTATCAGGCCATGAAAAGACGTGAAAGAAACTTAAATATGTTTCATAAATGAAAGAAACCAATCTGAGAGGGCTATATATTATCTGATTTCAACTATGCGACAGGGTTTCTAGGGGTTAAGAGAGAAAGGCAAAACAAAGGGGAATTTTTTAGTACATGGGAACTTTTTGTACTTTCTAGTCAATTCAGCTGTGAACCCAAAACTCTTCCTAAAACACAAACAAACAAAACCTAGCTTTTATTAATTAAAAAAATAGAAGACAATACTAAAAAAAAGAAAAGGAAAAGAAAAATCTGTCAACCTAAAATTTCTTAAGTAGTAAAAGCATCTTCCAAAATGGAAGGAGAGCTAGGTACAGTGGCTCACATCTGTAATCCCAGGGAGTTGGGAGGCTGAGACAGTTGGATTGCCTGAACTCATGAGTTTGACCAGCCTGAGCAAGAATGAGACCCCCATCTCTAATAAAAACAGAAAAATTAGCTCGGTGTTGTAGTGGGCACCTGTAGTCCAGCTACTTAGGAGGCTGAAACAAGAGGATCACTTGAGCCCAAGAGTTTGAGGTTGCTGTGAGCTATGATGTCACAGCACTGTACCAAGGGCAACAAAGTGAGACTCTGTTTCAAAAGAAAAATGGTAATTTTTATGTCATGTATATTTTACCATAGTAAAAGAAAGGTCAGTATATTTCAAGAATAGGCTTGATGAAAAGAATATAAAAAGCAAACAGTGACACTGATATACAGATAGTTCTTAGTTAATGTAATGAGGCAAAGTTCAGAAATTAAAAAGTAATATTCAGGGAACATAAATATTAAGGACAATAAAAGACAGGAATGCTAATATCAGAATTAATAACAACAGTACCTCACATTTATTAAGTACATATTGTAGATCAGGCACTAAGACGATTGCTTTATATCTGGCATTGGCAGGCCTTTTGTTAGTTTTTAAGAGATGGGGTCTTGCTCTGTCACCTGTGCTGGAATGCAGTGGTGCAATCATAGCTCATGGCAGTCTCAAACACCTGGGCTCAACCAGTCCTCCTACCTCAGTTTCCTGAACAGCATGTATTACAGGTGGATGCCATTGGGCCTAGCTAATCTTTTTTTTTTTTTTTTAGAGAAAGGGTCTCACTATGTTGTTTAAGCTAGTCTTGAGCTCCTGGCCTCAAGCAGTCTTCCTACCTCAGCCTCCAAAGTTGCTAGGATTACAGGCAGATGCCCCCAGTCTGGATGACAAGGGACACACTCAGCAAGGCAAACTTTTTGTTTTTATTGAGACAGTCTCAGTCTCTTCCCTAGGCTAGAGTGCCATGGCATCAGCCTAGCTCACAGCAACCTCAAACTCTTGAGTTCAAGTGATCCTCCTGCCTCAACATCCTAAGTAGGCAGGACAATAGGTACCTGCCAATAACGCCCAGCTAGTCTTTTCTGTGTTTTAGTAGAGATGGGGTCTTGTTCTTGCTCAGGCTGGTCTCAAACTCCTGCATTCAAGGGAAACTCCTACCTCACCATCCAGAGTGCTAAGATTACAGGTATGAGCCACCATGCCCAGTCCATACTTTTAAAATAAAAGGTCACATAGTAAATATTTTTCACTTTGCAGACTATGTACAATTTCCTTTACATATTATTCATTTTCATTTTGTTTTGTTTTTATACCCTTTTAAAAATGTAAAAAATTTTCTTAGCTTGAGGACCATACAAAAACTATCTGCAGGGGGGATTCAGCGTGGGACTGTAAATTGCCTACCCTGGTCTAGACCTTGAGTTTTTCACCTTAGCACATATTAGTTCTTAAAATTCGAACCAATTACATATCTCTGAACAGTTCGTAAAGAAAACTAAAGGCATATGTAAATTGTGAATTATCATATATCCATAGCTTTTGTTGCTATAGAAAGAATGATATAACAAAATTACAGAAGTAATTTAAATTATCTGTATTCTACCCCCCTAGCACACTAGCCAAATCTGTATCACTTTCTAATTCTGGCCTTCATACAGCAGATTCTAAGGACACTAATTTTTGATGTATTTTCATCACATAAAAATAACTTCAGCATTTCTATTTTTAAAATCTCATTAACACTTTTTATAATCTAATAGAATGTTAAAAATTTATCAGTTGAATTCCCATCATGTAGTTTCATAGAAGCTGTTGCTTCCCTTCCTTCTAATCATGAAACATTCGAGCAGCATTTAATAACTCTGAGCTATTGACTACAGCTGGTGACTACAAAGCAAGAGACAAAAGAATCCCCATATTAATTTGAAATAAAAACAACACAAAAATAAAGTGCGAGAAAATAAAAAAATGAAGAGTGCAACTAAGATGTTGTCAAATAAAGGCAAATTTTTAATTGCAAATCATTCTGGAATACATTTATGGGATACAGTGTAGAAAAAAGAAAAGGAAAAAAAGTGTTCTGAAGGAGGGAGGACAAGTATGAGAATTGAGAATGAAAAAAGTAGTGTGAAATGGTATATGTCATATCAAAAGATCAATTTTTTTTTGAGACAGTGTCTCTGTTGCCCTTGGTAGAGTGCTATAGCGTCACAGCTCACAGCAACCTCCAGCTCTTGGGCTTAGGTGATTCTCTTGCCTCTGCCTCCCAAGTAGCTGGGACTACAGGTACCCACCACAACGCAAGATCAATTTTTATTTAAGTTTCATTCAGATTTTCATAACAATGTTGAGAATTATTAACCTTTCTTACTTTTTAAAAATTAAGACATATTTTGCAAATTTATGATATGTTAAATATATTCCACATATATAATCCGCATAAATAAAAGCTCATGGAAATCCTGAGTCATTTTCAGTAGTGCAAAAGGGTCCTGAAACCAAAATTAGAGACTGGCTAAAATGTTCTATGAGCAAACAAAAAAATGTTTATTTATATATTTATGAGGCAGTGTCTCACTTTGTCACCCTCAGTAGAGTAACATGGCGTCATAGGTCATAGCAACCTCAAACTCTTGGGCTCAAGTGATCCTCTTGCCTCAGCCTCCTGATTAACTGGGACTACAAGTACCTGCTACAATGCCTAGTTATTTTTCTAGAAACAGGGTCTCGCTCTTGCTCAGGCTGGCCTCAAACTTATAAGCTTAAGCTGTCTACCACCTCAGTCTCCCAGAGTGCTAGGATTACAGGTATGAGCCACTGCGCCCAGACACAAAAAACATTTGTTAAGCACTTTTGTATTTTCAAGTCTAGTACTGGTCCTGTAGAATCAGTGACAGAACCTTCCCTCATAGTTAAGAGGTGATGATATATCCTCAAAGCATATATATATACACACACACACACACACACACACACGTAGTTGGAGGCAGTCAAGTGCAGGGACACCTGTATTACGTATTATGGGAGGCCATAGGGAAGCATATCATGATTATGGTTTTAGAAGAAGGAGGGATCAGTGAAAGGCCGGAGCCATATTTGTTAAGCCTTCCTAGATATGGTGGTGAATGAATGATTTTAAAGGTCAGAGTGGGCCAGCCAGGTGAAGGATCTTCGTAGGAGATGTTCTGGAGGAATCGTCATTAGATTCTCATAAGAGCACAAACCCTACTGTAAATGGTGCTTGTGATGGATCTAGGTTGTATGTTCTTTATGAGACTATAATGCCTCATAATTTGAGGTGGAGCTGAGGTGGTAATGCTAGTTAGTACGGCAGAGAGGCTGCAAATACAGATTATCAGTAGCAGAGAGGTTTGACTGCGTAGAAACCATAATAAATGCTTGCAGACTCAAATCAAAATCACCCCCTTGCCCCACGTTTTCATAGAAAAATTGTCTCCACGAAACAGGTTCTGGTACCAAAAAGATGGGGGGTTGTCATGTTACTGCTTATGCAGGGCAGGTCTCAGGAATGGAAACAAGGCTGGACAGATGGCCTAGACCAGATCTTAGCCATTTTTAGCCTTTTGGGTGTTTGAACTCTTTGAAAGGAAGGGGCCAAGGGCAGGGCTCACACCTGTAATTCTAGCACTCTGGGAGGCCAAGGTGGGTGGATTACCTGAGCTTGTGGGTTCGAGACCAGACTGAGCAAGAGCAAGACTCCATCTCTAAAAATAGCCAGGTGTTATGGCGGGCGCCTGTTAGTCTCAGCTAATCTGGAGTCTGAGGCAAGGGAATCGCTTGAGCCTGAGTTTGACACCACAGCACTCTACCGAGGGTGACAAAGTGAGACTCTATCTAAAAAATAAATAAATAAATGAAATAAAAATAAAATAAAATGAAGGGAAGCGATATATATATATATATATATATATATATAGAGAGAGAGAGAGAGAGAGAGAGAGTGCATGTATGCTTTTATTGCTTCTATATGAAGAATTTGGTTTATTAAAATAATACTGGTTAATTATTGGGTGTCTAAACATTTTATGTATATCAATACTTGGTATTTATCCTCATTTAAAGAGGTTAAGGATACATCTAGAAGGTAAAATGGTATTTAGGTTCAGGCTGTCTTGCTCCAGAATCAGTACTAATATGCTATGGCACCTCTCAGTAGGAAAGAAAAGGAAAAGGGTAAATATGGGATGTGAATAGCTAGTGACCAAACTGTTCTCAAAAATGGGCTCGGCGCCTGTGGCTCAACAGGCTAAGGCACCAGTCACATACACCTGAGCTGGTGGGTTCGAATCCAGCCCCCGGGCCCGCCAAACAACAATGACGGCTGCAACCAAACTGTTATCAAAAATGGAAATAAGCTCTGTATATGGGCTAATAACTATTGTGCATTTTGAAGGAGCGAAATTCCTGGTTATGTGATTTTATATGCATATCTCACTAAAGCTGTTACTTAAAAGAGAATCATAATTGTAAGATTTTGTAACAAGATTCTCTATCTCTATTTTATAGATAGAGCTCATATAATAAAAGTAAATATCTGGCACATTCTAACAATAGAGACCTTCTGTTAACATTTGTTGATAGATAGCAAATAGGCTTTTATTAGACTTTGGTGAAAATAACCCCTTGAGAAGATTTCATTTTATGAGGCATATATGTAAATTGGGTCATCCTCTTCTTGGCTATGTGTAGAAATTCAAAAATTTCTGCAGTGAATGTGTATAAAATAGGCTTGTCCTGTATTATGACTTGACCTTGTCTTTCAGTCTGCTTTTCTACACTGACATTTCCATGCATTCTCTACTTTGTGTGGCCCATGTTTCACGTTTCTTTGTTATAATCTGGTGCCTAATGTCTTTCAATGTATGTTGTAAACATTACTTACTTCTATGCTCATGGTAGTCTCTAGGGTACTGATTTTAAAGAAAATAGGTGGAGCCTCGGCGCCTGTGGCTCAACAGGCTAAGGCACCAGCTACGTACACCTGAGCTGGGTTCGAATCCAGCCCAGGCCGCCAAACAACAATGGCGGCTGCAACCAAAAAATGGCCAGGCGTTGTGGCAGGCGCCTGTGGTCCCAGCTACTTGGGAGGCAGAGGCAGGAGACTCGCTTGAGCCCAGGAATTGGAGGTTGCTGTGAGCTGTGATGCCACAGCACTCTACCCAGGGTGACAGCTTGAGGCTCTGTCTCAAAAAA
>CAUYON010072828.1:0-15247 GCA_963573935.1 Arctocebus calabarensis | reverse complement strand
CCAACATCTCTGGTTTTGGGATTTCATCATGTGGGCTAATTTTACTGGAGTTAGATGATATCTCAAGGTAGTTTTGATTTGCATTTCTCTGATGATTAAGGATAATGAGCATTTCTTCATGTGTTTGAAGGCCGTGCACTTGTCTTCTTATTAGAGGATCTGTCCAACACTGCTAAAGAAGTATTAAAATCTCCAACCACTATGGAGCTGGAGGAAATCAAGTTACTTATGTCTGTTAGAGTTTTTCTTATAAATTGAGGGACATTCTGGTTGGGTGCATAAATATTAATAATTGAAATCTCATCATATTGAGTATTACCTTTAACAAATATGAAATTTCCATCTTTATCTTTCCTTCCTTTGGTTGGTTTAAAGCCTATTGTATCTGCACATAAGATTGCAACACCTGCTTTTTTCTGTTTTCCATTTGCTGGAATATAGATGACCATCCCTTCACCTTGAGTCTATATTTATCTTTTAAGGTAAGATGAGATTCTTGTATTCAGCAGATATCTGTCCTGAGTTTTTGTATCCAGTCAACCAACCTATGCCTCTTTAGAGGACAATTTAATTGATATTAATCAAAAATATTGATAAATTTTTAGAAAATCTAGTGGACATTTTTCATCCTTTTGTTGCTGTGGAAGTTGGAATTTGATAAAAAGTTTCTGGATGAGTTTACTTTTGCATTGGAGGATTACGCTGGTCATTATGAAGAATAGATCTGAGAATATCCTGGAGAGCTGGTTTAGTTATAGAAAATTTCTTCAACATGTGGATGTCGTTGAAGTATTTAATTTCTCCATCATAAATGAAACTCAGTTTAACTGGACACAAGATCCTGAGTTGAAAGTTATTTTGTTTTAGATTAAAAATCAATGATTATTCTCTTCTAGCTTTAAAGGTTTGATCAGCGAGATCTATAGTTATTCTAATATTCTTTCCCTTGTAGGTTATAGATTTCTTGCATCTGGTTGCTTTCAAAATTTTCTCCTTCATATTAACTTTAGTGAACTTAATTATGATGTGCCTGGGGGATGTCTCATTCAGGTTGAGTCATGCTGGGGTTCTGAAACTCTCTGCTATCTGAATTTCAGAATCTCTTGGCATGTCTGGAAAATTCTCTTTCATAATCTCATAAAGAAGAGACTCTGTGCCTTGTGATGCCACTTTGTCATTTTCAAGTATCCCTATCAGGCGAATATTGGTTTTCTTTGAGTTATCTCAGAGCCATCTGAGAGAATGATCCATTTTTGTCTTCCATTTCTCTTCTTCTTTGTAGATTTGGGAGCATTTGAAAGCTTTGTCTTCAATGTCAGAAATCCTTTCTTCTGCTTGCTCCATTCTGTTGCTGAGGATTTCTACTGTGTTTCTCAGATCTTTGAGGGCTGCAAATTCTTGTCTCAATGTGTCAAAATCTTCAGTCATTTGGTCTTTGAATTCCTTGACTTCTTGAGACAATTTTTTGAAATGCACCCTGAATTTCTAAATTCAACTTTTCCTCTATTTTATTAATCTTGTTTGCAATCCAAATTCTGAATTCTATTTCTGACATCTCAGCCATCTGTTTATGCATAGGATCATCATTTGCGTCCGCCAAATTGTTTCTTGGGGGAGTTGATCTACTCTGGTTGTTCATGTTTCCAGAGCTTTTCCACTGATTCCGCCCCATGATTATTTTACACCGTTTGGCTGGATGAGTAGATAAAGACAAGTTGGGTTGGGGGTTCTAGGAGTAGTGATTGACCAGTCTTTTGCCTGAAAGCTGGGACTGGTGTATATACCAGTTCCCTTAGAGTTTTGCCAAGGACCCGTACAGTGCTAGTACTTGCAAAACTGGGGACCTTCTTGGTGTGGTGGGATTAAGTAGCTCTGTCTTATTTTCAGCTGGTCTCTGTCTTACTCTAGAGAATCAATTACTCTGGATTGAAGTCTGAGCTTAGAGAAATACCAGCAGTTAATTCCCTGTGCCTCCCACAGGCAACAATTGGAAAAGGAAAATCAAACTTTCCCACTACCACACACCCAGGGTACCACTTTGGGAAGTCCTTGGGTGATTGGCCCAGTTGAAGAGGTCTCAATTAATTGTTCCAGCCAGCACCAGCCTCAAATGGAAGAGTCAAAAAGTCTCTGACAGCTAGATAGCAAGGGTCTGCTGGAAGCTCTAGTATAACTTGCTCTGGTGTTCTGTGAACTCAGGAGGGTCCCCCATCAAGTAGATTAGTCTGGAAAGGTTGATGCCTCCTCCCTCCCCTTGCCCCTCTGTCACACCTAGTCACTGGTAACCCTGCTGGGCTGTGATTAAGTTCCTTCCAATAAGTAGATGCTCCAGAGGTTTGTGCCTGCTTGGGTCACAAGGAGGACTGTGGCTCCTCTGCCAGTCCACCACTCTCTGTCACTGTTTGGAAGGGGGATGTGACGACTGACAACTTGGGTACTTGATAGGGGCTGGGGCAATTAACTCAGTTCCAGCCCTGTCCCTGATTGATGTTGCTGACAGAACAGAACAAGTTCACAGAATTTCTTTCTTTTGCAGCTATTGGGCTGCAAATGGGTCTTACTAAGTCTCTGAGTTCCAGCCCTTTGTCTCAGCTTTCATCCCCTGAGGGCCAGGTGCATCTGCAGCTGAGTAAAGCAGTCTCTGCCTGGTATGTTCTACCGGTGGCTGCCACTGGAGAAGCCTCCCAGCTTCCCTTGGCAGCCCAGAGATACCGGGAGTGTCTCCTCAAAACATCCCCAGGGGTGTGAGCCCCACTGCCATTGTTTCCGCAGCTGCAGCTGCTGCTCTGTGCTTCAGGGGACTGCCTCTCCAGTTTGGCCTCTTCTCGGCTCACTTTCCTTTCACCAGTCCCGAGTTGGAAAATCAGCACAGATCAGGAACTGTCCGCGCCCCATCCACACCCCTCGAGAAAATGTCCAAGAATCTGGACTTTGTGGGAGACAGGCCTCCAGACCTCAGGGTGAGAGTGGAGGGGAGTTCCGGAGTTCAAACTTACAGGTAGAGAATATATACAGTTTTATGCCTGGCAGGAGAGTACCATGGCACCCTAGTAGGGCAAGGAGGTCCAGTTTTTAGAGGGTCTCTCCTGTGGAGTAGAGTGGGAGGACATCTGAACTCTGCTTGCTTGTTTGTATGGAGGTATGGAGTATACTGTGAGCCATTCTCTTGTGGGAGGGGACTCCCATCTGCTTGGCGATGTGCTCTGTACCTTTTGTTTGCGTCCTTGGGGTCACAGGTCGCCCCAGCAGGGTTGATGTGCGTTCTTTGACTTTCTCTTTTGGCTCAGATCCAAACCATTGGCTTTCTTGCTAAATTTCTGTCCTTTAACTCTCCTTCTGGACAGGAACCTCTGCAGAAAGCTGGCTACAGACCACCATCTTGGCTCCTCCCCCCTTTACCTTTTTAATGTAACTAGACAGTGTAAACTTATACCTGTGCCTCACTCAGCCAGGGCTGCATTAGAGCATCATTGCCGTGTGCCTTGGGATTTTCCCCACATCACTACAGCCACGCTAAGGTTTGGCCCTTGGCAGGACCCTGAGCCTTTGATGCCAGCCCCTGGTGATGAGAGTGGTCTCTGCACTGCTCTGTTGCATAGAGCATATTGGCTGCTTTGATCCCAGGTTGCCAGATTTACCAAGTAAATAAAGAACACTTATTTAAATTTAAATCTCAGATGGTAAATATTATTTTATCAGTGTGTTCCATGCCAATGTTTGTTGTTTAATCTAAAACTCAACTTTGGCTGGGTCTTGTGTATTTTATTGGTCAAGCCTGAGGTGGGCACATTTCCTTCATGTTCTCCTCATCCCTCAGGCCACAGAAATGGTTTATACCTTGGAAAGGGACCTGGACCTCTGGTGCTAGCAACAAAAGCCCTTGTAGGATGTCACTGTATTGCTTTGAAGATTCTTAGTGTTCTGGCTGCCTAGAACCGTGCTCCACAGGTCCCTGGGGCCATATCAGCACCTTAGAAGCTAGTAGAGAACATTTTTTGCACTGTTTTGTTCACTGTGTGCAGATGGTCTCACTGGACCCTGCTTTACCAGATCAACACTGGATCCTCAAACCTTAGGTGTCAGCACATTGGCTTGGTGGCCTTCACTTTGCCCACATCCTTCACATCCCCAGGGCCACATCAATGCCTCAGCCCCTTGTCAAGGAAGCTGGGTTGCTGGGACCAGCTTCAGCAGCTGTTCAAGGCCGGTCTCTGCATTGGCTGTGTCATTCCTTTCCAGTACATTAGCTACCTGCCCCCACACCTCAACATCACACCCGAGCTTTGGATTCTTGACAGGACCCAGCCTCAGAAGCCATGAGAAAGCAGCCTTCTTGCTGCCCCCTTCCCCATGGCTATCCCAGCGACTCTCCCAGTGGCTGTGTTCTTGTGGCTTCTCTGGCCCCTGCAGCAGGAGACCCAAAGCTTCTGGCACCTGCCGGTGAGATCAGGGGGTCTCTGGACTCTGAAAGGAGCATGGTGAGGAAGATTCCCAGTAAGAGGAAGGGTCCTCTCCAATCCCTCCAAATTGTGTGCACTGGCTCTGTGCCAGTCTTACAGTCTTTCCTGGCCTCACCTGAAGCTTCAGACTATAATTGGAAAATCTGGGATTTTGGCCATCAGGCTAGTCAGATTTCCAGCTTTGTCACTAACAGTGGGTAAAAATGATATGGTATTTCTGGCCTTGTTTTTTTCAGGTGCAAAATAGGGTGGTGATACTTGTTAAACACTACCCATGCCCCTATTCTCCTTGTGGGTCATAATTCAGTTTCAGGATCATGGCACCTTCTAGGTACAGGTACCTCTCCCTGGTCTGAGCTTTTCGTCTATGGAGGCTGAGTTAAGATCTATCAAGGAAGAATACCAATCATCTACCTTCCCACCCCCAACCTATCATCTTGAAAGGCCACAGTATGGCTTCTTTAGAGACTGGAATTTTTCAGAACTCACTTCCTTGGTTTCTGCCTTCCATTCTGGAATCATTCCAGGATTTCAAAAATCTTTCTCACTTTTCAGCCTCTTCTCATGGGGTCTTGGTTTATGCAGATGTCTTAGAACTTTCTGGAAGCCCCTATTCTCCCCACCTAAAGGAGGCAACTCTATTCCTTTCTTAAACTGTATTGGAGGTGATCATCTCCCCAACACCTGCTGCCCTGAGGCAGGACACAACATCCAACCTCTTAGGAGGCCCAAGTTATAGGGTTCTGGGGGGTGACCAAGCCAGGCTGGCAGTGTTTAGGGAGAGCCTGGAGGAGTTTGCTCTTCCTGGCTGACAGGTAGACTTGCTTCCTTACCCTGCCCTTCATTCCATCCCCTTCCCCAGGATCCCATGTCCCCTGTCTCCCTGGGTCCCCTAGGTGTGTGGCCTCTGCAGAGCACTCCTTTTCCCTGAGTGGGAATGGTGGGCTAGGGGAAGGCCTGTGGAGGGGCCGCTACCCAGGGCCTCTTACTTGCCTTTGGCTGAATCCTTTTCTTCCCTTGGTGGATGATGGATCCCAGCAGGCTCTCTGACAGGCCTCTTCAGAGCTAGGGGAGGCCTGTGGGCTTGGTGGTTGGTGCTAGCTCCCCCTTGCCAAACTTGAGGGCTGGTCAGTCTCCTAAGTCTTTCATGGTCTGCTTCTTTGTTTTTGTGTTTCTCCCTTGGGCATTGTTTTTCTGAAACAGAGTCTCATTATGTTGCTCTTGGTAGAGTGCCATGGCGTTACAGCTCACAGCAACCTCAAACTCGTGAGCTAAAGTGATTCTCTTGCCTCAGGATTCCAAGTAGCTGGGACTACAGGTGCCTGCCACAATGCCCGGGTATTTTTTTGTTGTAGTTGTCATTGTTGTTTGGCAAGCTCTTGGGTGTTGTTTTTGTTGCTTTGTGTTTTTCGATCTCACTTCTAGTTTCATCTCAGAATATGTGATTTCTTGGTGATAAATAAGACCCAGGTAATGGGAGGGCAGGTACTGTCTGGAGCACCAGGAGCTTCACACCTATGTTCCCAGGACCTGGGAAGTCCTGTGCAACTCTGGCCACTCTGCTCACACAGTTAGCTTGACTTTTCTCCCCTGTAAATGAGAAACGGTGGCCCTTTGAATTTTTTCAAGGATGAGAATGGTTATTTGAGCTCTCCAGAGATGTGAGAGTGTCATTTTACATACTGTTTGATACCCACTTACTTGCATCTTGTTTTGTTAATAGGAACAGGGGCAGCCTCCAATTCTGTGGTCATGTGTTGAGGAGAGGAAGGCTATCCACACATTTCAAGACATCTTTTTGATTTGTGAAAATTAATGATCTGGTTTTTTAAAAAATACATTCCTTCTAGAATAGTTTTTGGAATAGAAATCAGAGCGATGCCTTTCCCTCATCTTCTTGTGCGCAGAACTGAGCCTCGCCTAACCCGATCCCTTAGCTTCCTATTGCTGCCCGAGTCTCCTTGTTTCAAATCTCATCTGTAACCTAAAGATTTCTCCATTTACTTTCAGCATCAAAACCAACAATTTAAAGCCTTGGCTGCAAACTTAGCAGACCTTGGAAGTTTTGTTTTGGTTGAAGGAGTCTGACTAGCCACCCATACTCCTCCAAAGCACTTAAGAATGGTGTTCTTGGCACCATTTAAACCCCAGTGCCAACAAACCAGTGTTGGCACTTCAAACCCCAGTGCCAACAAACCAGTGTTTGTTGGCACTGGGTTTGAAGTTGTAAGCTCAAAAGATCAGGTCAGGCTCACCTTTCAGTCAGGATCAGCAGGCCTGCGGTGGAGGAAACCTGGCAAGGCCAGCCCCTGTGCACCGCAGGCAGCCCTGAACTCCATCCAAGGGAGCTAACGGCAGTCTGAGTCTGCAGCCTTCCTTCCCAAGCTGAGCCTTGTCTTTCATGAGGTGACTTGGTACCCGTGGTCTAGTGGGAAAACCTTCCTATGAGTATTTTCTATTAATAAGGGGGGAATCTTATCCCTCCAAGGAACAAACTCCCATACCAGAAGGCCCGGTGCTGTGGAAGATTTGGGGCTATGGACGTAGAGCCGGATGGCTGTTGTGCCCGGCTTGGGAAACAGCGTAGTTGGATGGAAGGTGATAGTGTGCACCAAGATGACAATGCAAGCTCGTGGCTGAGTACAATAGTACTGTGGCCAGCCTGTGCTCTATAGCAGGGAGGTTTGGAACTGTCTGGGTCCTTAGGAGATCTTGTGTTGGTAAAACTAGACCAATGAATTCATCTGGGGCCACAGAGCATGTGGGCTGTCCCTTGTCCCTCCACCCATCCTTGTCTTCTCCAAGTCAAGAGGAGCTAGGCAGTTCAGTAGGATGACAGTGGATGTCACAGAGACTTCTGCTGGGCGTGATTATAATACAGCAGCTCTGGTCACTCCTTGGTCTCCAGAGCTCTGGGTTTTCCCAGAAGGTGTGTTGAGGATAGAGTGGAGGTCTGTTCACTCACCATGAGTCTCACGGGCCTGGCCCTGGGGCCATTGAGCACTGGGCTGGTTGGAATATCGGTGTAAGAATTTCCCCGGCATCTTCTCTGGGAGGATTCTAAAATTAAATGTGTTCATCATTTGTAATGAGATTAATACCACTTGGCAGAGATAGGGAACAGGGGATACCAACACCAGATAAGGAAGTCTGCATAAGACAGCCATTCTAGCTCTGAGAGTCTATGAGCTTAATCCTTTTATTATTGTTAACACATGTAATTTAAAATATCAATGATGCATATCAATAATGAGAATTTATTTGGTCTGTTCTAAGTGTGTGGGTCACACATACGTTGTGTTTCATGGTTTATGAACCAGAGTTGTAACCCTGACAAAAATCCTCTGAGCCATTTTATAGCTGAGAAAGTGGCCATGAACTCTAAGTTCCCAACTCCTGTCCCCAAGCTGACCTATGACAGGGCAGTTTGTGCCAGAGGGTTTGCCTGGGCCCTGGAATGGGACCTTTTTTGGATCCTTCCCTAACAAGGTAACAGTGTGATCCTGAGCCAGGAGTCATTTCCTGCTCCTGCCTTGACCCTCTCCCACCCCCACCAACCCATAAACACGTGGTGATGGCACCTTGGGCTCTGGGAGCCAGGGGTCTTCCCTTGCCCACTCCTTCCTGAGTGTGGGCTCCCAGGGCCACAGGGGCTCTTGACTGGGAGTGAATAGATCCCATCAGATATTTAAAAAACAGGAATCTGGGGGCGGCGCCTTCTGCTCATCGAGTAGGACCTCGGCCCCATATACCGAAGGTGGTGGGTTCAAACCCAGCCTCGCCGAACTACAAAAACAGAAAAATAGCCAGATGTTGTGGTGGGCGCCTGTATTCCCAGCTACTCAGGAGGTTGAGGCAAGGTAATCGCCTAAGCCCAGGAGTTGGAGGTTGCTGTGAGCTGTGTGACACCACAGCACTCCACCAAGGGTGATAAAATAAGACTCTGTCTCTACTAAAAAAAGAAAAAAAAAACTTAGGCTCGGCGCCTGTGGCTCAACGGTCTAAGGTGCCAGCCACGTACACTTGAGCAGGCGGGTCCGAATCCAGCCTGGGCCCGCCAAATAACAATGACGGCTGCAACCAAAAAATGGCCAGGCGTTGTGGCGGGCACCTGTTGTCCCAGCTACTTGGGAGGCGGAGGCAGGAGACTCGCTTGAGCCCAGGAATTGGAGGTTGCTGTGAACTGTGATGCCACAGCACTCTATCCAGGGTGACAGCTTGAGGCTCTGTCTCAAAAACAAAAAAACCCCAAAAACCCCCAGGAATCAGGGAATCCTGCTATTGTTTAGCTTTTTGAGATAAATTGTAATGGTCTTAAGGGTATGGATAACGATCGTATATCCAAGATATTATTTTTCAGCAATCGGGAGTCCAATGCTAGGTGCTTAACAGGCTGTAAGTAGATGGGTGGTAAGATTTCTCTTTTTCTAAGAGGTGCAGCCTTATAAGCTTCATTGCTCACATGGCAGGCCTTTAACACATCACCCAGAAAATTCCCTGCATTTCTAATCTCTTTTGCTCCTTATAGGTAATTGCACAGAAAATCCATGCTGCAAAGCCCTTGAAGAGAATTACAAGGAATTATAAATCTCCTTTTCACCTTACTAGGCTTTCTCTCTAACAGAGAAGCAGGGACACTTTTAGGATAAGGGTTGCCCCTGCAACAGAACCACATGCTTTGGACATCTCACTCATAAACAGTGCTGAAGCCAGGCATAATAGTAAGTATGTGAAGTCTCAGCTGCTCAGGAGGCTGAGGAAGGAGGATTTCTTGAGGCTCAGGGTTTGAGTCTGCCTTGTGCAATATTGCAATAACCCATTCTGTAAACAAATTTTTAAAAAATCAATCTGGGAGCCTACCTAAGCTGGACCTCAATGGATATCCCACCGTAAGGCTGATGTGGGCCTTAGACCTCTAACACATCCTCTGGTGCGGGGGCTTTGGTCCAGAGGTGGGAAACGTTTAGCTTAATGCTGTAAGCTGACCTGGGATATTGGCTGCTCAGGGTTCTTTATGCTGCCTGCTGGCTGAGTAATACCAATTCTTTTCTGTAATGACTGAAAGATTTGCACATGGCAGGATACCACTGACCTGCTTTGCAATAGTACGAGTGGAAATTCAAGCCCCAGTCCCACCATTTGCCAGCCATGCGACCTTGGACAAGAGACTTACCTGCTCCTTGCTTCAGTTTTATCATCCATGAAATGAGGACTAGTAGAGAATTAAGTGAGATGAGGCTTAAAAGCAACCTGGCACTGATCCTGATTATGGTGGGCATGCAATAAATCAATGGTGCCATTATTCCTATTTTTAAATATTTAATGTGATACTAGTTACCCATAGCTCAACTTTGTTAGTCTAGACGTCTTTACTTTGTGACAGGATAGACTTCCCTTTCCCCAGGCTGCATCCCCAGTCTTTCCCATCTCAGCAAAGAGGACCACTGTTATTGACTAGATTGTGTCTCCTCCAAATTTACATGTTGAATCTCTAACTCCCAATAGGATGGTCTTTGGGGATAGAGTCTTATGAGGTAATTAAAGTTAAATTAAAGTATGAAGGTGAGATCCTAATCTGAAGGGACTGGTGTCCTCAAAAGAAGAAGAGAGATCAGAGGTCTTTGTGTCTCTACATGGGGAAAAGGTAGTCATCTGAAGTCCAGGAGCAGAGCCCTCACCAGCAATCAACCCTGCTGGTCCTTGATCTGGGACTTCCCAGTCTTCAGAACTGTGAGAAAATAAGTCACTGTTGTGTAATCCGCCCAGGTGTGGTAGTATTTTGTTATGGCAGTCCCACATGACTAACAACTGCCTTGTGATGAGTTGGGTAGGCTAGAGACCTGGGTGTTGCTCTGTACTTCTAGTTCCCTCCTGTCCCACATCATCCAGTGCCATATGAGATCAAATTTATCTCCAAGACATTTTTCAAATCTTCTCACTTCTGTTGGTTCAATTCAACACTTTTTTATTGTAGATTTTTTTCAAACATCTGGAGTAGAGAGAAAAAAAGTATGTGTATGTAAGAAAAACACTGCACCAAGGTATCAGTCACCAGTTCAACAATTAACCACACTGCATCTATTACCTTACCCACTTCTCCACTGCAGGTTATTGTGAAACAAACTCAAGAAATCATATAATTTTACCTATAAATATTTCAGTAAATTTCTATAAAAGATAAGGACTCCTTTTAAAAAACATAATCATTTTACCATGATCACTCCTACTATTTGTATTAACTCCTTTAAATCAGGAAATATAAAGTTAATATTTCAGCATTTAAATATTTTCAGGATTGACTTGAGAAAAGTTTGTTTTGTGTGTGGGACAGAGCCTTACCCTGGAGTGCAGTGGAGTGATCATAGCCCACTGTGTCCTTGAATTTCTAAGCTCAAGTGATTCTCCCTGTCTCAGTTTCCTGAGTAGCTAGGACTACAGTTGCACATCACCATGTTTGGCTACTCTTTTTGGCCCGGTCTGGTCTTGAACTCTTGGGCTCAAGTGATCTTCCCATGTCAGTCTCCCAAAGTTCTGGATTACATGCATGAGTCATAGAACTTGGCCAAAAAATATTTTTATAGTTTTTTTGAATCAGGATTCAAATACAACTCATATGTTATGAGTGGCTGCCATGTCTCTTAAATCTTTTTAAATTTTATACGTTCCTCTACATCTTTTAATCTCCATCCAAGTTCTTTTTTTTGTTTTTGAGACAGAGTCTCACTATGTTGCTCTCAATAGAGTGCTGTAGCATCACAGCGCACAGCAACCTCAAACTCTTGGGCTTAAGTGATTCTCTTGCCTCAGCCTCCCCAGTAACTGCGACAAACATCTGGCTATTTTTTGGTTGCAATTGTCATTGTTGTTTGGCAGGCCGGGGCCGGGCTTGAACCCACCAGCCTTGGTGTATGTGGCTGGCACCCTACCCACTGAGCTATGGATGCAGAGTCTTCATCCAAGTTCTTAATAAATCATTTTGATCATTTGCTCTAAAGTTCTTCACATAGTCTGAATTTCACTGATTACCTCCTTGTGGGATAGTTTAACAAGTTCCCATGTCCCAGGCATTTTCTGTACATGGCTGTGTGTGTGGACATGTACGTGCACGCATGCGGAGACAGGGAGAGTGTCTCATGTGCCCGCATTGTTTGTTCCCTACTTTTCAGAGATGATAGGAATTAGGTGTCTCTGTGTATCTTTTGGTATCTAGGAAGATTTATATTTTCATTCTCACTGCCTTCCTGAGGTAATGGCCACACCTTAGGTTTCACATAGACATGTAAAAATGCTTTAATTCCTACCTCTTGCCCCTTATCTAGTTGGAGTCTATGGGTTTGTTAATGTATTGGTGAAATTCCTCTTTCCCATCTCTTCTTCTCTGTGTATTTCCATCCCCTTGGTCTCAACAATAATTTTTCTTCTTGGAACATTGCAGTTGTCTCTGAACAGGCCTCCTGGCATCTGCTGTTCACCTGGCAGCCAGACTGATGTTTTTCAAATAGCCATAATCTGAACTGTCCTGGGCTTTCTCCTCCAACTTGACATTCAGGCAAATGCCCTCAGACGGCTGTTGAAGCCCCGTGTGGCCCGTTCCCTGCTCACTTCCCCATCACATCCTGAGCGGTTCTGCTCTCCATTGTCCTGGCTCATCTCTCTGCCCCATCAATGTGTCCACCTCGGGCCAATGGCGCTCCCTGTTCCTTCCGCCAGGGCCACTCCACCCAGTATTTGCTTGGCTGGTGTCATCCTCCAGATCGCAGCTTGCGTATCTCTTCTTCAGGGAAGCCCCCTGGACTCTCTTCCCTCAGCATATACCCACTTACCTTCCACAGCAGCTTGTTTTCCTACACAGTCCCTGTTTCAGTTTGGAACAGTGACTTCCACTGGTGTGTGAATTTATTTCTATCTGCCTTTGCCAGACTGCGAATTCCACAAGGACAGTAGTGAATCTTACTCACACTGTGCATCTAGCATCTAACACAGGGTTCAAATTCGATTCATATGTTGTGATTGGCTGACATGTCTCTTAATTCTCACACAGGAGATGCTCAATACAAATTTGATAACCCCTTAATACAAACAATGCGACTGGAGTTGGGAGGAGCGGCTAATTTACAAAAGAGAGAGAGAGGTAGAAAGGTTGCATTCCAGCACTTTGAAGCCTTTGGAGAAGAAGTTCCAAAGCCCCTTGGTCCCTCCTGGTGGGGGCAGGGAGGAGCTGGATGGAGCAGGAGCAGTGAGAGGCCGTGTGCAGAGGGCCTTGGTCTGGGCATCCCCGAAAGTCCACACGGAGATGAGGTTTGAGAGCAAATAGCTTATCTGGAGGTGAAGGAAGCCCAGGAGGAGAATGGGGAGGGAAGACAGACTGAGAGGGAGCATGGTCATGTCAGCTGCCCGGGAGCTCTGGGGGCTGCAGGTCAGCCTGGGCTGGGGAAGCTTGGGTGCTTATCCACTTTCCCCAGCCATCGGCTACTGGGGCTGCTTCCAGGTGACATATATCCCCAGGCCCTACTGGCAGGTGGTATAGCGGCTCAGGCAGGCAGTGAAAGCCTTGGGCAGAGGATGCACTGATGGGGTAAAGTCAGAGAAAGTGGGCAGCCCTGACAGCACCTGGAGCTCCTAGAGACACCTGTCACCGATGAAACTGGCACTGAGTGATGCAAGAACTAGCCAGACACTGTCCGTCCTTCTACCACAGACAGACATTCTGACAGAGGCCAGACAGGTGGCCTCAAAAAGGTTTAATTCCCTGCAAGCCACAAAGATGGCCTGGTATCCTGCCAACGAGCCTCGTGCATGTGCAGCTGATGGCATCAGGCAAGAGCACATGTCACGTCATCCTGATCTGGACAACGCCACGTGCATTAGGGTAGCTGTTAACATTAACACAGCACCCTTCATGTGTCAGGGGCTTCCTATCGTCTCTTCCCACCTTACAACTGCTCATGGCATGGGTGGGGAGAAATCGTTCCCCTCATGTTATAGAGGAGGTAACAGCAGGGAGAAGTGACCTTGCTGAGGAGCTGTGGAGGCCTGGGCTCAGCTTTGTACCCCAGCGTCTTCCTTACAGATGAGCATTTGTGAGAGTGAAGCTCTTTTGCCAGAAGTTATGGGCGTAGGGAGGAGACTTCAGATCAGAGTGAGAATTCTGTGGAAGCTTTTCCAAAGTGGCCAGGCAGGTGACATTCTTAGGAGCAGCCACAAGATGGCAGAGAGACCGCACATTGCTCCTCTGATTTCCTTGGGGGCTGGGGGAAACTGTCAAGGGATGAGAGCCTGCTTGACTTTTCTGAAGACCCCTGCTGACTCCTAGAGGGTTGGTTGGGAGAGAAGGAGAAAAGGGAAGGTGTGGGGGGAACGAGCAGATAGAACTTCTGTAAATTACTGTGTGACTATGAGCAAGTTACTTGCCCTTTCTGGGCAGTAGGCTCCTCCCTTGTAAAATAAGTGTTTGGGCTTAAAGCAGACTATTACACTTGTTTCCAGTTCTGGCATTGAAGGAAGTGTGGCCACTGAGGCACCTCTGGTCGCAAGTTTGGAGGCTGGGAGAGGGTCAGACATCGTCAGAGGATCATCAGGACAACAGCAGCCTGGCTAATGATTTCAGAACAAGGTGAGGAAGGGACAGGAGGGAGAATGCTGGGAAGACACAGAATAGAATGTGGGAAGCAAGGGACCCCCGCTTGAGGCAGGAGTTTTGTGTATTCATCTCTCTGCGCAAATTCCCTCTCCAAGCTTCACGGGAAGCACCCTGCTTTGGGTGTCCACTCACCCTGCACACAGCACATCAGCCTATTTTATCTCTCTCACAGCTGCTGTCCCTTTCTTAAACTACTTATTATGTGCTTATTTCTGTCTGTTCTCTAGAATATAAGCTCCTAAAGGGTGAGGATTTTGTCTTCTTGTTTATTTTGGAGCCTTAGCAATTAGAATTCCTAGGATAGAGTATATGCTCGCTGAGTAGCCATTGAATGAATGAAAGTGTAAATGCATGGTGACGTAGGCAAAACCCTGAACTGGGAGTCAGAGATCTGGGTCTGTCCATCTCTGCCATTAACACGTCGTGCGATACTGGAGAAACTTCTCATCTTCTCTGGATCTCAGTTCCCTGGTCCTCACAATGAGGTGTATGAGTTTCATGATCAAGTCTTAGAGATTAGAGGCAGAAGTTCCTTCCCTTCTAATTCTCAAGTTCGAGTTTTCATTAGTCCAGTCAATCACCTGTCACGATTTCATGTCCTCTCAAAGGTCAGCAGCAAGCTGAGCTAGAAAGACCTAGGCAGGGAAGTATTTACGCATTCCACAGACATTTCTGGGTGCCTGCTTTGTGTGAGTTTCTACTGCAGGTGGTGGAAGTTCAGAGGAGACCAAATCAGACGTACACACTAGGCAGTGGCACTCTAGTGGGCAAGTAAGAAGTGAGCCGCTGCTGCTCCTGCTGCTGCCACTGCTCCTGCTGCTCCTCCTGCTGCTCTTCCTGCTCTTCCTGCTCCTCCTCCTCCTGCTGCTGCCACTGCTCCTGCTGCTCCTCCTGCTGCTCTTCCTGCTCTTCCTCCTGCTGCTGCCACTCCTCCTGCTGCTCCTCCTGCTGCTCTTCCTGCTCTTCCTTCTCCTCCTGCTGCTGCCACTGCTCCTGCTGCTCCTCCTGCTACTCTTCCTGCTCTTCCTCCTCCTCCTCCTCCTGCTGCTCCTCCTGCTGCTCTTCCTCCTGCTCCTCCTCCTGCTCCTCCTCCTCCTCCTCCTCCTCCTCCTCCTGCTCCTCCTCCTGCTCCTCCTCCTCCTGCTGC
>CAUYON010072824.1:0-34547 GCA_963573935.1 Arctocebus calabarensis | reverse complement strand
CTGTTACTCCTAGAGCTGTGTTAAATCTTCCACCATGATTGTAACTTGTGTCTCTTTACAATAATGTCAGTTGTTTGCTTTTTGCATTCCGGGAGTTTTTTGGGGGTGCCTACCTTTTTTTTTTTTTTTTTTTTTTTTTTTAGACAGAGCCTCAAGCGAGACCCTGAATAGAGTGCTGGATAGACAGCTCACAGCAACCTCCAATTCTTGGGCTCAAGCGAGTCTCTTGCCTCTGCCTCCCAAGTATCTGGGACTACAGGCGCCCACCACAATGCCTGGCCATTTTTTGGTTGCAGCCGTCATTGTTGTGTGGTGGGCCCAGGCTGGACTTGAACCCACCAGCTCAAGTGTACATGGCTAGTGCCTTAGCCCGTTGAGCCACAGGCACCGAGCCAAGGGTGCCTACCATTTTAGAAAGGTTATGCTCCACTCTTCCAACTTGTAAATCTTTTATTGCTGTCTCAATCTGTAGTAATGCGTTATGTCTTACTCTATTTTTGTCTAAAATTACGGCCAACTCATTGGTACTTCTGGGTTCCGGTTTTTATCCTCTTGGCCTCAGAACGCTGTCAGGAATGTTCCTTTGTTCTTAGGCATTCAGGGATAATCAGCAGGTACCCAGACAGTCCCAGATGCTGGGCTGGACATTTTTAGTTTTGGTCTTTTTCAGGTCTTGACTGGATAATTCTTCACTGCCATGTTAACTATCTTATGTGTGTATTTTTTTTTTTTTTCCTTGGGGCTGGGGCTGGGTTTGAACCTGCCACCTCTGATATATGGGGCTGGCACCCTACTCCTTGAGCCACAGGTGCCGCCCAAGCTTTTGTTGTTTTGCTAAGATTTTCTAATTGCCCTGTGGCGTGTGGGAGGAAAGAATGGAGAATTGATCTAAAGTAAAGTCAATGATGATTTAAAAATACATCATTGAAATTCTTTTTGCATTTATTTATATGTGACCCCAGTATATATTTTTTTGAGATGGTGAATTGAAGAATTTTTTCTTGTGAGAGTTTATTTAGTAGTAATTTCTGGTGTGCTCATTATTTATACTTAACTGAGTGGTTTTCCAGTTGGCCAATGAACATTCAAGAACGCACTGCCAGGGGTCACCAAACCACTATCCTTAAATATAAATATAAGCACAGACACATGAGCACATCCACTTCAAATATCTAAACTCGAGTCTGAAAAGTCCAAAACTCACCTGAGTCCAGTCTATTGCAGTTCACACAGTGCGACAGTTGGAGGAAGTGCTGGCCCGGTTGACAGTCATAAAGAAAAGGTTGACTTCATCCTTACTGCATCTTCAGTACAGGGACCCACGCACAAGAAGTCAGTTTTCTTCCTAATTGCTGCCATAAAATATTTGCTGTGCCAGCCATAGAACTCTTTGATCTCAGAGAAGGATGTGAGTGCCTGTTCTTTAAAAGTGGATGCGCGTCAAGGTGTACACAAGGAAAAAGATTGAGAATGGGAGTCTGCAGCCTGGGCTTACCAAGTTCATTAACCACCAAGTGGCATATTGGCTTGACAGACAGATTACTACACAGGATTATATGTTTTTGGTAGCGTTCACTTTATGGGATTGGTTTTTTTGACAGTGCCTACCTTGCTAGATGCCATAGGTTCTTGTATCTACTGAGTACTTAGAGTTCTTGGCCGGATCCTCAAATTCCATATTTCAGGCAGTTGAGGACGAGGTGAGGGCAGGAGGGCTTTGCAAACATGAAACGCAGTGGAAATGCTGAGTAATACTAATGTTCTCTCCCTCCTTTGAAAAAATAAACAAAATGGAAACACCCATAGGACTGCTGGACGGGATTTAAGGACGGTACTGGCACCATGTCGTGGCCCCAGGGCCCTGCTGTCAGAGTCCTCTCTCTGCACGCCCGTCCTCACCCTGCCCCTGAGATACACGCATTCCACATCTCTGTGTGTTTTTCTGGCATGGACTGAGCCCTCCCAGACATGAAAAATTCTTTTTTCCACCACAACAGAGCACCAATTGGGGCTGTCCTTTTTCTGTCTCCTGCCCTGTGCTTGAACGACTGATCTCTGAGAGTGATAGCTCCTCAAGGCAAAACCTGCCTCTCTTCTGCCTACAGGGCGGGTGCCCACCTAGCTGCTGAATGCGTAAGAGAAAATAGGAGCCCAAAGAAAGCTGGTGTAAAGATCAGAGGGGTCAGAGGTCACTTCCACAAGACCTGGGATTACCAGGCAGAGCTGTTGTTCCCCTCCCGTGGGGGAAATGCAAGGAGGTGCCGACGCTTCCCTGCCCCGCTGCAGGAGGATTTAGTCATTGCTTCAGCTTTTGTTTTTGAATTACACCTTTTTTGAGCTATCACTCAAATACCACACAGTTTACTCATTTTAAATATACAACTCAGGGGTGGTTTACTAAGTACACCGTACCCAGAGTTGGGCAGCCGTCATTACTATCTACTTTCTGAACATTTTCATCACCCCCAAAGAAGCTCTGTACCCATCAGCAGTCATTCCTGCCCTGGCTCTAGGCAGCCACGAGTCTACTCTCTGCCTCTCTGGATTTATCTATTCTAGACATTTCATATCAATGGAATCATACAGCGTGTGGTCTTGTGTGCTTCTTTCACACCGCACAATTTTGAAGGCTCATCTGTATTATCGCGTGTATTAGCACGTCATTTCTTTCTATGGCCGAATGATACTCATCTTAGTATGTGACATTTTCTTTACCTGTTCTTCAGTGGATGGACATTTGGGTTGTTTAGACTTTTTTGGCTATTGCCAAAATGATTGCTGCTGTGAATATTCATGGACAGGTTTCTGCGTGGACTCGTGTTTTCATTTCTCTAGGGTAGAAATCCAGGAGTGGAAGGGTCCGAGGGTAACTCTATATTGAATGTTTTGAGAAATTGCAGACTGATGGAGCTGTGGCTTCAAAACAGGAGACCACAGTCCAGGAGAGAGAGTGTCTGTTACCATTTCTCCCACTAGTTCCTTCTTCTGACCTCATATGTGAACTTCCTCTGTCTCTAAAAGACGAGGGAGAGTGGAATTACTGAGGTGTTACACCCTGCTCATTCTCTTCTAGCTCCCCAAGAGTTCATTGCCATCGGAGACTTGATCAGGGAACACAAGTGCTCAAAGACTGAACCAGCCTTTGGTTATTGCTGTGTCTTTGCTTCTTTAACCGGGGCAGGTGTTTGGCAGTGAGATTACCCATTCTTTTTATTTTTGCCCGGTGGTCACAAGGCAAATTGAGAGAGAAAATATTCAAAATCAATTTTAAAAATCAGTTCTTAATAACGTGTATCAGAATCTCCTGGGCATAAACTGCACCAGAGCCTTCCATGAACCTGTAACTTTTGTTTACTTTTGTTACTCCACTAATCAAGATAATTAAAAGTTTATTGTCATTCAGAATCCATACCATCACCGTGATCTAGCTACAGAAACAACTGCTTTTTCAAAAATACAAATGGCAGTGAGCCCAACAGCTTGGATTTTTATGGTAAGCGCTGCGTGCAAACATTTGCCCTGAAAGCAAATTAGGCCGTGTGGCATTTTGTGGAGTTTGCTTGGTCACTTCCCACATCTGTTTGACCTTTACCTTAACTACAGCTTGTAAGCCACTGCTGTTGGGGACATATGTTCCCGAGATGTGTTTTTCACGAGATATGTGTGTGGCAGTAGGAGTCTGTTTACCAGAAAAATTAATTAAAAGGAGGGCCAGTGAAAAATCTTACTTACCTCAGAATTAATCTTACAAAAAAAGAGATGTCTTCTTCCTATTTCTCCTTTTGAGACATATTTGAATATGCTACATTTTTTTTTCTTTTTTGAGACAGAGTTTTACTAAGTTGCCCTCAGTAGAGTGCTGTGGCATCACAGCTCATGGCAACCTCCAACTCTTGGGCTTAAGTGATTCTCTTGCCTCAGCCTCCTGGGTAGTTAGGACTGCAGGTGCCCACCACAATGCCTGACTGTATTTTTCTTTTTTCAGATAGAGTCTCAGTCTGTTGCCCTAGGTAGAGTGCAGTGGTGTCATCAGCTCACTGCAACCTTGAATTCCTAGGCTCAAGCAATCGTCCTGCCTCACCTTCTCAAGTAGCTGGGACTACAGGTGCACCCCTAGCCAATTCATTCTGTTTTTGATAGAAATGGGGTTTCACTCACAGTGGTCTTGAACTACTGACCTCAAGGGATCCTTCTGCCCTGGCCTCCCAGAACGCTAAGATTATAAACATGAGCCACTGCATTGGGGTGAGAGGTATTTGAATATGCTTCTAAAATTTTATCTTTAAAATGTGCGTTATTCAGGTATAGGCGTATATGGAATCTTCTGGTGTAGAGGTAAGAACTCTTTTTTGAGTGATACTTTGATTCCTTACTCTGTCTTGAACTGGTACTTGGAATTGACCTGTTTGGACAGCTCCTGTTCACCTAAGAAGACAAAGTCAGCCTGAAAGCAATGTAAGAATGCTTTGGAGGAATATTCCCAGTAGATTTTTTTGTATTCCACAAATTTTGGACTCCAAGGGATCTTGGTTGGATCAAGGGGTCAAAAGGGGGCAGTGTGGTGGAAGAGGCGTATTCTGTCCCATGCACACACACACCCACTCATGGCTGTCTCCACTCCTTTGACTGCTGAGCCATTCATACCATTTGGTGTGTAACCTTTATTAAAAATGCCTCAGTATCTTATCTCCACATAAACCACTGTAGAGCTGGGTAAGACTGAGTTAAACATTAGCATAAGGAAAAAAATATTAGTATAAGGAGAAAGTCTTAGTGGAAGGTTCAAAGTTGATTTAGGCCAAATGAGCATAAAAAAATCTATCCTCTTGCCTGTAACTGGAGAAAAGGTCATTACATATGCACCTGTTTCATTCATAGTAATATAAGAGTAATTTATGATCTTTTTTAAAAATTAAATCATAGCTGTGTACATTAATGCAATCGTAGGGTACAATGTGCTGGTTTTATATACAATTTGAAATATTTTCATCAAAATGGTTAACATAGCCTTCGTAATTTATGATCTTGAAAAGAATATGATGATGAAAGAATTCGAAGACTCAATATTGTCAGAATTTCAGTTCTTCCCAGCTTGGTTTATAGATGTGGTGCAATCCTAGTTAAAATTCCATTACCTTTTCTGCTATTTTCATGGGGCAGGGAAGTTACCGTGCTGGGAAATAAAATGATATCTTCTTAACTGGACCACAACTCTGGGGCGAAGCTTCCTCTCTGATGGAGTCTTGACCGTATCGTTAGTAATTTAGGAATAATTTAGAGAGTTCTGCTCCTTCTGTGGAGCACAGGCACATTCCTCAGAAAAAAGAACTCCGAATAGAGTCATCACCTGTCATCAAAGTACAAAGCTCTAAGTGCTGGAGATAGTCCCTGGGCCGTGTCATTTGGCACCTTCAGCTTCTAACTTGTCTGACACTCTTACACATCTGTGTGCCAGACATCCAGTGCCTTTGATACACCAAATCTCAGTTCATATAATCCTGGGAGACCAGAGGGGTCGATGTTCTTTGAACCGACATGAAAACCAAGGTTAAAAAACTTGAAGAAGTTCACATAGCTGTTAAACGGTGGGGCAGTGATCCGTGCCAGGGTCCCCTGGAATCCAAGTGCAGTGTTCTTTCCACAATATGCAGCCCTTTGGGAAATGATGTTTATGCTTTGGATAAAACAGGCAGTCTTCCAAAGGGGGCAAGGTTTTTCTGCTTTTTAAATACTTGTCAGACATTTTTACCAGCACCCCAATGGACCCCCATTGGGGTGAGCCCTTTCTGAACCTATCATGGTTCTTCCGCACAAACTTGCCCCTCCGGCCGGGTAGTCTCACTGCTGCCCTCAAGAGAGATGAGATTGAGGTTTATCTTCTCAATCAAATTCCCTGAACCCCGCAGAGTTTAGCACACTTCTTTATAAAAAATGGACCCCATGCAATAAATCTTGCTCGATTCATTGTACTCTTCTCTGGTTTGTGTTTCTAACTTAACGCTGCCGATAAAACAAATGTAAGGACTTCTAGCAAATTCATTGCTGCTCCTGGTAAACTTACACAATACCTCCTGCCACGGTCAACTTCCTTGAACTGGTTGATTAAGTTAGAGGAATCCATCATGGAAGTGGAACCTAATACTTTCAGCAAGGACTAACTGCTAGCTGGATTACCTTACTTTAAAAAAGAGAGGGAGGCGCCCATGGCTCAAAGGAGTAGGGCGCAGGCCCCATATACCAGAGGTGGCAGGTTCAAACCCGGCCCCAGACAAAAACTGCAAAAAAAAAAAAAAAAAAAAGAAAGGTAAAAAAGAGAAGGAAAAAGCCACATCTAGAAAAATCAAAAGGGAATTGGCAATCCAAAGCGAGAGTGTCGTCTAGCCCGGAGGAGATTTTATTTCTGTCCTTTCCCTGAGCTTCATGGGGGCTGTGAAGGCGCAGAGAGGTTTCCCAGTTTTGCAGTGGACATCGGGATATGTCACCTCTCCACCCTGGGCACTGTGGTTTGGTTCCATTTCTTCCCCGTCACCACCTGGTCCCTCTGCTTGTGTAAGGAGGTACTCGCTCATGGAAAATAGAAGTCTCAAGAATAATAAAATACATGTTAAAAAAAAAAAAAAGAAAGAAAATAGAAGTCTCTGACATCACTGCGTTCTGTGGGCGACCGGAAGAAACCTTCTTGGCACTTTAAGCTACAGAGTTAGATTTTTATGGGATAACAAGATTAAAAAAACAAACAAACAATATTTTTATTGAGGGAACTGTAAGAGGTCGAAGCCTTTGACAATAAAAGGAATGGAGTTTCCCAGACCTGGTCATGGTGAAGCCAGCACAGAGAACCAGGCATTTTGATTTCACTTTTTTTTTTTTTTTTTTTTTTTTGCAGTTTTTGGCCGGTGCTGGGTTTGAACCCGCCACCTCCGGCATATGAAGCCGGTGCCCTACTCCTATGAGCCATAGTTGCCGGCCCACATGTTTTTGTAAAGGAGCAGCACCTGGTGTTTTCTGAACATTCAGCCTCCTAGGCAGGGTGCCCTGGCCCTGCTTAGCTCTGCCCACTGAGGATGGGATCCCAGGAAAAAGAAGGTTCACACAGACTTTGCTATCAGGTCCCAGTTGTGTCCAGTAGGTACAGATTTCTTTGTATATTTTTTTTCAGCAGTCTTTTTTTTTTGGAGATAGGTTCTTGCTTTGTCACCCAGGCTGGAGTGCAGTGACGTCATAGTAACTCACCAAAATCTCATTGTTCTGAGCTCAAGTGATCCTACAGCCTCCCAAGTAGCTGGGACTATAGGTGCGTGCCACCATGCCTGGTCAATTTTTCTACTTTTTGTGGAGATGGGGTCTCACTCTTGCCCAGGCTGGTCTTGAACTCTTGGCTCCAAGCACCCCATCTGCCTCAGCCTTCCAAGTGCTAGGATTACAGGTGTAACGAGCTACCACACCTGGCCACTAGCTCAAGAAGACCTCAACATCCTCACTAATATATTCATCCAGTGTTTATTTTGGCTTGGCCAGAAAAGGGACTGATTCTTTTTTTGTTCATTAAAAATATAAACTAAAAACTGGAAGTCACATCCCTTTCTTTTCATCTTAGTGTGCCTAGTGCCTTGTGTTTTTTTGTTTTTGTTTTCTTTTGCAGTTTTTGGCTGGGGCCGGGTTTGAACCCACCACCTCCGGTATACGGGGCCAGCACCCTTCTCCTTGAGCCACAGACGCCGCCCAACCTTGTGTTCTATACTTACAGGACTCTGGCCGGGCTCACCTCACCTGACCGATTGCTCATCGAGCAAGTATTTTGCTGACTGGCCCGAGCATGGGCGAGGAGGCAGCTTTGTCCAAGAAAGGGGCGATGAGCTGGTGGGTAGGCGGTCTGTGTTTGTGTCCCAGGCGTTCCTGGGAAGTGGCCTTTTCAGTTTCTTGCCTATTTCTTTTTTTCTGAGGGTTTTAGATTTCAGCAAGCTCTGAGTGCCGTTGGAGCTGAAACTTCCAACACCTGCCACATCTGCTTATCTCAGAAGTACAAAATGGAGCTAAGATAATTCACTTGGAAGACTGACTTGTTACACAGAAAATACAAAAAATAGAATCACCTTTTACCATCTTTGCATCCTTTGACTTTGTGCCTCTGAACTTACTTTCAAAAGCCCCAGTGAGGCGGACGGTGCCTTTAGAGTGTGAACATCATGAACCCCGAGGCTGCGGAAGGCAGTGAGAGTGATGCTCACAGAGAAGGGGCAGCCGCTGTCCTTCTGAAAGGACGGACTTCAGACTGAGCCCTTTCTCTGTGAGGAGTTTGCCCCCAGCTGTTTCTGCACACTGGCTTATCTGAGGGACAACAGGCTTCTATTTGAGGGACCACTCTCTGACAGTGCCAGGGTAGCCCACAACCATGGAAACCTGACACCTGGCCCATGGGTTGGATAGAACCTTTGACCTTGACCTTGGCCTAATGTGTTTTATCCTTAAACTACCAGACCAGTGACACTTGAAGGAAGCACAAGAGGATTTAGCACCTGCTCCTCTGTGGACCCCCCTGCCTCCACATGCGACATAGGAGCATATACACAGTATCTCCCTTTTTTTTTTTTTCTTGCGACAGTGTCACTTTGTCGCCCTTGGTATAGTGCTGTGGCATCACAGCTCACAGCAACCTCCAACTCTTGGGCTTAAGCGATTGTCTTGCCTCGGCCCCCGAGTAGCTGGGAGCACCTACCACAACGCCTGGCTATTTTTTGTTGCAGTTGCCACTGTTTTAGCTGGCCAGGGCCACCACCCTTGGTATATGGGGCCGGCACCCTACCCACTGAGCCCCAGGCGCTGCCTCTGTATCTCCCTTTTTCTTGCCTTTAATTCCTGGAAGATTAAAAATAATTTATTGATTTTTTTTTTTTAAATGCATGTATGTGGCAGAAAACTTAAAGAAGGGGAGATTTTTATAGAACACTCCATAGCTTACATATCTAAAGGATGCTTTCATGGTTCAGAAAAATCCTGAGTCCGTCCCTCCGCCCTCCATCAGTAACTGCTTAAGTCTGAAGCATATTCATGACTGGTTCCTTTGTGTGCCAATATCTCCCAGCATTGCCATTGAAAGCCCTTTTATGTTGAGTTATTTGTTTATGGATCTATTTCCTTCCTCCTTGAAGACGATGTCTGGAACACTGGTGTTGAGTGAGTGCTTTTATGTATAATGAATGAACAGCCACATTAGCCATGTAAGTCCTCAGCTCGAATGTACCTCCTCAGAATTTTCTGAGCGTGCTTTCTAAAGTAGCGCCATCCCCATGAATCAGCCTTACCACGTGGCACTCTTTCACGCGTGAAATTGCTTTTTTTGTCCTATGTACGTGTGTTTCCACTTGCATGTACATTGTTATTTTCTTTCCATTGTTAAATAGAGTTTAGGATACAAAGACGTTGCACATCTTGCCCGAATAAATGAATCTCCGATCTGTAAGTGAACCTTTAAAAATAGCAAAGCTCACTCAGAATGAGTCTGGGAGCGTGAAGGGAGTAATTAAGATGAATAATGCCTTTGGAAGACACAATACAAAGTAAAGTAAAGGAGAAATACTTCTGTGGTGTTTCACACATGACTCAAACTTGTTTCAGAGACAGTCTCAGACAGAAATAGTCATGTTTGTACAGTGTGAGTCTGTGTTACTTTGAGATAGTTACTTTGTAAAGTAATATTCATTTGGTGGTATCAATTTTCATATATTCTTTAAAAATTGCAGTGAAATTTATGTTCACTGAAATACACTCATCTTTGGTATGTCACTCAACGAGTTTTATCAATTGAATGCAGCCCACGTGTTCTACCTGACAGTCTGATCGCGATGTGGAATGTTTTGCTCACCCCAGAAAATCCCCCGGTGGCTTCTGACATCCAGTTCCCACCCTCAGTACACAACCACTGCTCTGGTTGAGATCACCATGAGTTAGTTTTACCTGTTAGTCAACTTTGTGTCCGTGGAATGGTAATGTGGCTGCTGTGTTTGGATTTTTTCACTCATCATCATGGTCGTAGAGTACAATTCGCCCTGTTTCATGCAATTGTGTAGGCTTTGACCAATGCATATCAGCTTGAAGTACAACCACAGTCCAGATAGGAGACCATGCTAAGGAAATATTCTGTGAGCCTCGAAAGTTCTCCCAGGCCCCTTTGCAGTAAGCCCCACGCCCCCCTCAGCGCCCGGCAACTGGGATCTGTTTTCCTTGCATACAATCTTGCCTAGGCTTAGTTTGGGCTCACTAGGGCTTATCAACTTTGCAATTTTTAATTTTATCCACTGCAAATGTATGTAAGTTTAAAAGTCAAAATCCTTTCTACAAGGTTTATAATGAATAACTCCTGTTCCTGCCCTCTTTTTCAGACATCTCTGAACTCTTTCAGCCAATTTTTGTGTATTGACCTATGTATTTCCAAATAGCTGTGCCTTTAACCTTGTTATTTCTGTTTTCAATTTTATTTATTTTGGTCTCCCGTGCTCTCCACCAAATATACAAGAACTCATTTGTCTCCAATATAGATAACCAAATTTGATGTAGTATATTTCTTTGACTTTTTTTTTTAATTGCTGTTATTTGGATTATTATGCCTGTGTAGTTTAAGCCGCAGAGGCTGTGGGTGTTCCTTGATTTGTTTTTCTAGAGCTGAGTCTTTTTTCTTGGTTGTTTTTGGGCCCATCTCTGTTTCGTATTCAAGGTTTCTGACACAAGTGTTTACCTCCTGTTAATATGTTCAGGAAAATAATCTGACCATTCCTTTAGTTCTGGGTCCATTCCTCAGGGCGCCCTCTGTCCTCCAGCCTCATTTTGGACCACCGAGGTCCACTTGTGGAGCTCCCCTTCTGAGAACCCCCGTCATCTCTCTCAGGGTCAGGAAAAACAGGAACTAAGTAGGTATTTCAGCAGAGCTGGGGTTGGCGTGCAATTGTGTATATAAAGATTGGCACCTCTGTTAATTTTGGCAGTCTGGGAGAAGTCACAAATTCACATACATACCTTCAATTTCAGTCCAACAGCAGAGGGTTCACTCAGGGTTTTTCCTTTCTTCTGCTTGTGAATCCTTTCTCTGACAGCAAGGAAACTGACTTTCTGTAGTCTTAGTATATTTACTCCTTTGATCAGCCCCCTAGTGTTAGCCAATCTCCCCTCTTCATGCAGACACTCCCCTCCGTCTTTCATGCCAGTCCCGCCCCCAGGCTCTGACACCCCGTCTGCCCCCTCATTTGACATGCGGGCTCTCTGCCCCTCCCCCCACAGCGATGTCCTTCCTTCCCTGTCGCAGGTGCCCAAGTCACTCTGCTGCACCAAATGTCTTCAGGCCTCCGTTGTTCAGGAATCTCAAGGGCCAAGATCCATCTTCCATTCTCCCAAGGTTGTTCTGTCTTCCGTGGTCCTACATGAAGGAACAATACTGTGCACCGATGCACTTGAGCCCAGGACCTGAACACCCTGGAGTCTTTGCCTTTTCTCCCGCATTTGTGGCTATTCCAAGCTGGATCCCGAGCAACCCCCGTAGACCCACATTGCATCCTGCAAGTGTCCTGCTTCCTCCATCATTCCCCTTCCCACTGCACCTGCCAGTCTCCCTCCTGGTGTGTTTCTCTTTCTATGACGTCCCACCTCCCACGACCCATTCTCGGACAGTGGCCAGGATGCTCTGAGAAGCATAAGGCGTGATGGCACTTGAAGCCCTCCAGTGCTTCCTATTGTACTGAGAATAAACCCCAGGTCCCTCCGTGGTGTGAAGTTAATCCTGCCTGCACGTTGGCATTGCCAGGGGACCTTTTTAAAAGCATTAAGCCTGTGGCTCAAGTGGCTAAGGTGCCAGCCACATACACCTGAGCTGGCAGGTTCCGCCTGTAGTCCCAGCTACTTGGGAGGCAGAGGCAGGAGACTCGCTTGAGCCCAGGAGTTGGAGAATTGAGGTTGCTATGAGCTGTGATGCCACAGCACTCTACCCAGGGTGACAGCTTGAGGCTCTGTCTCAAAAAAAAAAAAAGCATTAAGCCTGGTTCCCACCCAAGCCCAATTAAGTCAGAATATTTGCAGGTGTGGCCTGGGCAGCGGTTGTTTGAAAAGTCCCCTCGTGGGTGTCCTGGGTGCCCAGGCTTGAGAGCCATGTACGCCTCTAACCACCTTCTCCTTTCCTCCTCTCTCCCCCTCTCTGGCCCTGAGCTCTGGTGGTTAAATATTTTCTTTCTGCCTTTGAACTTCAAGCTCACGCCTGTCTCACAGCTTCCTCCCTCGTTTGTTTCTGCCTGTAAGTTTCTTTCCCCAGACCTTTCCTTGGTGGTTCCTATTACCTTCTCCGAGTGCCCGTCCCTTAAACATGATGTCCTATGTCACACATCTTGGGTATTTCTTCTTCTTCTCACTGGCATTATTTCAGATCATCTTATTTATGTTTGTTTGTTTTACACCAGACTAATCTCTGTGATGACTCGCGTTTTCTGCTATACCACAGTGATTAGGTTAGTACATATGAAATATTTGTTGCCGGCTGCATGTGGCGTGGTAAGGGATCGGTTAGCCAGAAAGTGTGCGGTAGCCAGAGAGACACTCGGGTGGGTGAAGGGAACTGGAACAGAGTTTTGACTGATGAGACAATCCAATAAGCCAGACAAAGGAAGTAACTGTGATGGAGGAATTAGGAACTCTCTTCTCTGATATTTTCAAATTGGCGAGGGCAGGTTTTTTATCTGAATTGGGGCAGTCCCCGGAACATTGAGATGACTTGTTATCCTACTGGAGGAACCGCTTTTAGCATCGCTTGGTGCTATGAATTTATTTTTGAGACTGTTATTTCACCTCAGTGAAGGGCAGAGTAGCCCTCTGGACTCACCCCCATTCCCTTCCTTTTTTTTTTTTTGAGACAGCGTCTCACTATGTCCCCCATGGTAGAGTGCTGTGGCCTCACAGCTCACAGCAACCTCATACTCTTGGGCTTAAGCGATTCTCTTGCCTCAGCCTTCCAAGTAACTGGGACTACAGGTGCCCAACAGCCACAATGCTTGGCTATTGTTTTGGTTGCAGTTGTCGTTGTTTAGCTGGTCCAGGTGAGGCTCGAACCCGCCATCCTCGGTGGATGTGGCCGATGCCCTACTAACTGAGCTACAGGCGCGAGGCTCTTTCCCTTCGTTTTAATAACATAGTCCTAGAGGAAGCATCGGAGAATGTGGCAGCCTGTTCATAGGACCTGTGGGTCACAGATGCCTAGTGACACAGCCTTCACTGCCTCTGCTTCACCAAGCACGGCCTAAGAGGATGCCGTATTTAATTATGCCTGTCTTACTTTAAATATTTGGGACTGACCGGGAAATTGCGTTCTTGCTTGTAGGACAATACAGGTTTGCAATGTGGAATTGAGCAAACATACTGGTGAACTCTTACCGTATCCCATGTGGTTATTAGCTGTTGAACATACAGAGTCCTGGCACTTTGTGATTCAAACCTCAGAGTTAGACAGTTACCATCCGACACCAAGGAAAATAAACGTTCACTTTCACAGATTCCAACATGGTAATTTTGTGCCTGCAGATAGGGGTTATACAGAAGCCACAATCCTAGAGAAAACGTCAGAGCTTCAAAAAAGTCTTTCAACCATGGCAGGTGTAGGAGGCATAATTCCGTGATGAATGGCTGTGCAAAATACTGTTTACAGAAGCACGGATAAACTCTTCCCTAAAAGTGGAATGAAGTCTATATTGTGACAGCTTGGCTGTCTAGGGCATAGAAAGATGAAAACTGTTGGGAAAAGATGAAAGAATCGTTGCTGACAGCCCGCCGACCTTGTCCCAGAATGACATTGAAGCCATTCATTCATGCAAAAGCTTTCTTCGTGGTTTCACAGAGCTAAGCAAGTGTGTATGGAGGGGTCCAGATGCTTGAGACTTGGGGAGCGATGCTGGGCTTGGTGTTCTTCTTCCACACTGGCTTCCTCAACTGAGGGCTGTGTTTCCTGTTCGGATACCTTTTTCTCAACCGTGTATCTTGGTGCAAACCACAATTGCACATAGAATCTTTCCCACTCCTTCCTGTAAAATATACCAAAATCCTTCAAAGTTTTGAATGCCACTGACAGTTTAAAATTTGTGCAAATAACTACTGCTTCTTTACCTGAAGAAGGTCAACTCAATTTTGTCCTTGTGACGTGTATAAAATAGATGACATGTCTGTTTTTCTGGGTGATTTCGTGTAGAACAAGAGAGTCCTAGAACCCTGTTGGCAGCTTCCTGTACATATTAAGTACAGTTTGCATCAACTTTCTGTGTGTGGTACCTTTCACACATCTGCTACTTACAACAGGGTTTTACTTAGGCACAAACACCATAGTGACACCTTATTTAAAGAAAATGGGAAATGAGGAAAATTATTACAGAGAACTATCTATAGTAAGTATCTAATAAGTATTTAATATGAAAAGTCTATTCACAGATTAAATTATATACTTTCTCTGTAAGACAGACAGATGGAAGATGTCCATACGTTTGTGTCTTTATTCGAATTTTTAAAGAAGTTAAAGCCTCTATCTAAAGCCTGAGCAAGCAGACCCATAAAATCCTTTGTGTTGGGCAGGGGTGCTGATAGAACTACTAAGGATCCCACAAAATGTTGAGCCACAGGCTCTGAGCCAAGGATTGCACAAAATGTTATTGTATTTTTTGCTTGGGTTTTTTTCTTAAGATGCAAATATTTGTATAGGTAAGATTTGCTACTACAATTAAAAATTATTCCAGAATAGTGGTTCTTAACTTGGGAACTCAGAAAAGTTAGAACAAATATAAATTATTTTGAAATATCTATTTTAATAGTATAAAGTGACATATTAATAGAATGTATGCATACAGTGAAAGTCTGTAGTCATTCATGCAAACCATTTATTGAAAGGAGCTTTGTTTACATTATTAAGTCATAGCTGTGTACATTAATGCAATTATTAAAGGAGCTTTTAATTCAAGGTATTGAAGTGGTAAGAGGTTGAAATGACTTCCACCTTGGGGTTTTTGCTTTGCTATTTCTCAAAAGGAATAGATCTGTCTAGAGTCTACTGAACTTTAAAACCTATTATTATTAAAAGGATACAGCTGTAAAATAGATCTGGCTTTTTATTGTAAAACAAAGTAAAATATTCATATGCTAATGTGTCTGCTCATTGTTTCTTGGGTTTCATCCCAAGATCACTCCCAGAACACGAGAATGTACATTGCTGATATGTTATCTGGAAACCATGAAAGATTTTGTGTTCTCTTATGCCCTGACAGGTTGGTACAGAGGATATACCCTCCAAAATAAATCTAAAAAGGTATGGCTTCTCATTCAATTTTCTATTTTTGTTTGGAATCTCTCTGCTGGTTTTGTGTTGTGCTGTCTGATCCCCGCACCTGCTCACTGCTTTTAGCAAACCTCCTTTGCTTGCTCTTTGACAGCTCTTCTTTTGATTTAAAGGCAAATTCTCTAATTTTAACGTTTAAATAAAAATCATGTAAGCCCTATACACCGTATCCCCTACCACCTTGCCCCCAGCCCCTCAAGCTGAGCATGGTGGTAAGACTCTGTGCTAGCTGGTTTGTCTTCAGGGAGGAAGGACTTTACCCTTTCCTCTGCTTTTTCTTCCACTGCTAAAATCCCAGAACAAAAAGCTCTCCTAGTTTCCACTCAGTTCTTTCTTTCAATGTAAAGGATAAATTGAGATAGTGCTTTTCAAGCCTGAACTTCACAACGCCAGTAATACATCATGCGATCAAGATAGTGGCTTACAGGCCAGGCACGGTGGCTCACGCCTGTAATCCTAACTCTCTGGGAGGCTGAGGTGGGAGGATCGTGTGGGCTCAGGAGTTGGGCACCAGCTTGCACAAGAGCGAGACCCTGTCTCTACTGAAAAACAAAAATTAGCTGGGCGTTTTAGCAAGTGCTTACAGTTCCACCTACTTGGGAGGCTGAGGCAGGAGGATCACTTGAACCCAGGAGTTTGAGGTTGCTGTGAGCTGTGAGGATGCCATGGCACTTGAGCCTGGGCCAGCGAGTGAGACTCTGCCTCACCAAAACCCCAAAAAACAAAAACAAATAGCGAATTATAACCAGTATTTTCCAGAAAATGAAACTGAAAAGTAAAGAAAATGAGAGATGTAATGGTAAATACTGTCTCGTGAATATTTTTGGGCATTTTCTGCACAGTAGAACCTCTAAGTTGACCACGAAAGGGACTGTAACAAACTGGTTAACCCCGGGAGGCGGTCAACATAAGGAACTAGGCCTGTTATCCTGACACGTACCTGTGGCGCATGTCCCATCTGTGAAAATTAGGTTAACTTAAGGCGGTGGTCAGCTATGTATTGTACTTTCATTTTATTTTATTTTATTTTATTTATTTATTTATTTATTTATTTACTTATTTTTTGCAGTTTTTGGCAGGGGCTGGATTTGAACCCGCCACCTCCAGCATATGGGGCTGGCGCCCTACTCCTTTGAGCTACAGGCACCGCCTTGTACTGTACTTTTCAAGATTTGTTGTATTTTATGTGCAGGACTCGGTTGCCACAACAGTGCCTGTCTTCCTGTTCATTGGCAGAGTTTGAAAAACACTGACCTAGAGAATTCTTTGTCCCTATGCCAGAACTGTTAATCATCCAGCTAAAGAAAATCTGTTAATTCCTTCATACCTCCCACAGTTGCTTTGGGGTCCTGTCAGCACTCTTCCTTTGATACTGCTCGCTGGGGCAGCGGAACATGTCAGCACTTTCTTTCAAAAGAGCAAAGTCGATAGGGCCTTATCATTGCACAATTAGTTCACATGCCGAATAGCAAACGAGGAAAAGGATGAGAGAAATGTTTTATAACTTATCAAAAGGGGAGTGGGAAAAAAAAACCCCGAACCCCACAATTTTTATTCTTCACAGCAGGAGAGAGACATTTTCCTACTCTAGAAAGAGCACAGGACCCAGCAAAACACCTTTCTGCAAAATACAGGGGTGTCTAATCTTTTTTTTTTTTTCTGCAGCACATTAGAAAAATAAGAGTTGTCTTGGGCTCCACGGTAAATACACAAAAACTAACAAAAGCCAATGAGTAAAAGAAAAAGTCCTTGGATAGTTCTGTGACATTGATGTCACAAATAAACTTAAACAGTCCTCAAATAACCTACACGTGGCCCGGGGGCTGCAGGTTGGACGCCTCTGAATAGGGCATCAAAAGCCAGGACTGTTTTCTGTGCTGCTGACAATTCACACCCCGTTTTTTGCACGTGTGTGTGCACACATGCACATTTTGTTAACTTTGGGAACTCAACAATCTAGCAAAATAAAGGAGCTTTAAAAATGTATATATCATAGAACTTTCACTAAAGAAGACAGACCAATGCCTAACAAACATATGAAAAAATGCTCATCATCCCTAATTATTAGAGAAATGCGACTCAAAACCACCCTGAGATATCATCTAACTCCAGTGAGAATGGCCCACATCACAAAAATCTCAAAACTGGGCTCGGTGCCTGTGGCTCAACAGGCTAAGGCACCAGCCACGTACACCTGAGCTGGCGGGTTCGAATCCAGCCCCCGGGCCCGCCAAACAACAATGACGGCTGCAACCGAAAAAATGGCCGGGCGTTGTGGCGGGCGCCTGTGGTCCCAGCTACTCGGGAGGCGGAGGCATGAGACTCGCTTGAGCCCAGGAATTGAAGGTTGCTGTGAGCTGTGATGCCATAGCACTCTGTCCAGGGTGACAGCTTGAGGCTCTGTCTCAAAAAAAAAAAAAAAAAAATAGGCCAGGCTTGGTTGCTCAGTCCAGGTCATCATGGCGCTCTGCTAGGCTGAGGCAGGAGGATCACTGGAGGCCTGGAGTTAGACCAAGCTGGGCAACATACTGAGACCTATTGCTAGAAAAAAAAATTTTTTTTTAATTAGCCAAACATGGTGGTGGATGCCTGTAGTCCCAGATAATTGGGAGGCTGAGGTGAGAGGATCATTTGAGGACAGAAGTCAGAGGTTGCAATGAATTATGGTCATACCACTGCACTCCAGCCTGGGTGACAGGGTGAAAATACATCTCTTTAAAAAAACAGAAACTTATTATCTTACAGGGTTGGCGGTCAGAAATCTGAATCACTGGGCTAAAATCAAGGTGTTGGGAAGGCTGCAGCCCTTCTGGAGGCTCTGGAGGCGAATCCAGTTTCTTGCTTTTTCCAGCCTCTGCAGACTGCCTGCACTCTTTGGCTCACAGCCCCTTCACCTTCAAAGCCAGCGCTGGTTAGTGGAGACACTTTCACATTGTATCTCTGTGGTTCTGACAAGCCTGCCTTCCTCTTCCTTATTTAAGGACCTTTTGATTATATAGGGCCCACCCAGACAATCTAGGATAATCTCTTAATTTTAAGGCCAGCCAATTAGCAACCTTAATTCCGTCTGCAACCTCAACTTCCCTGTGCCGTGGGATGCACCACAGTCACAGACTCTGCGGATTTGGAAGTAGTCACCCAAGAGGACATTCTTCGGCCTATCACTCTCACCCAAGGTTTCACAAGTACTAGATTTGGAATACCTTTCATTACCTCATCCCAATGCCTTAGAGTGATGCTATGTGGCTGACCATCTGTGTATTGGATACATTTAAAAACTTTTTATAGGTTAAAAAAATAAAAAGAACCTCCCTCCATGGTTCTTTCAGCCTTGTCCAGCCTCATTGCTGCTGTTATCAGAATTACAGGTGAAATGCTCTAGCTTCTCCTACCGTGAGACTTTTATCAATAAAGTAAAGCTGTAGTAACCTGAATGTGAAACCAACTAGTTGATTTTTAAAAAATTCACTTATTTTCGGCTCAGCACCTGTGGCTAAACGGGCTAAGGCGCCAGCGACATACACCTGAGCTTGCGGGTTCGAATCCAGCCCAGGCCTGTCAAACAACAATGACGGCTGCAACCAAAAAATGGCTGGGCGTTGTGGCGAGCGCCTGTGGTCCCAGCTACTTGGGAGGCGGAGGCAGGAGACTTGCTTGAGCCCAGGAATTGGAGGTTGCTGTGAGCTGTGATGCCATGGCTCTCTATCCAGGGTGACAGCTTGGGGCTCTGCCTCAAAAAAAAAAAAATTCACTTATTTTCTCATTATAACATCACGTACCAAGTATGTTAGGTGCTATTTTAGGTGTCCGGTATGGCCAGCGCAGAGATGACCCTCCAGAAGTTTATATTCAAGTTGGGTGGTGATGTGGTTCGAAACATAAACCAGGATGTTCTGAGCGTTAGGAAACAGGAAGGACAGATGAGTGTGGAGGCAGAGGACAGGGCACTTCTCGCAGCTTTGATGGGTGACAGAAAGTGGAAGTGATGTTTAAGAAGAGTGGAGGTGAGCCACTTAAACCCTGCCAAGAAAACGATAAGGAGTGAGGGTATGAGGGGAAAATGCTTCAGGAAGAAGAAGCAGTGCGTGCAAAGGGCCAGAGGTAGAAAGATAAGTTGGAACCGAAATAAATTCAGAGTGTTTGAAGGGAAGAGTGCGATGAGAGAGAGGCAGGGAGGTGGGAGGAGTCCGCAGGAGCCTGTTAAGAATCTGAATTTCATGTGGAGGCAAAAGGGAGCCACAGAGGCCTTTAGAGAAAAGTGGGGGCAGGGAGTGATTGTGGACTCACCTGATTTACATCTGAGAAAGATCTAGGTGGACTGGAGGATGGGCTAGCAGGGAGTAAGGGTGGAAGTAGTGGTCAAGGTAATACCTGGTGCCCTCATAGGCAGGGAACAGTTGCAGGGGAGAGAAGTAGACCCATTTGGAGGGGCCCTGAGGAGGTCAAATTTATAGGCTTGGTGACCAACTTTTGGGGGAGAGATGGGGTAAGAATGTTAGCATGAATGAAATGGATGGAATTTCTTTCCAAAGAAGTTAGCATCCATCTCTGCCCTGAGCCTGAATGTGACTCTCCTGAAGCCAAATGGGGGGTTAGCTGCAGACTCCATTCAGGTTGCTCTGTGATGCCAACTCATAGGCTGGGCCTCTCTTCTCTCCCTGATGCTTATCACAGGCTGTCATTTTTTTTTAATATACAGGGGCTTACTACATTGGCCAGGCTTTCTTTGAACTCCTGGGCTCAAGTGATCCTCAGGAGTAGCAGAGAATACAGGCGCCTGCCAAATCACAGACAGCTATGATTTTCAGTTTATTCAACATCATTTGATTAATATCTTTCTCCACTGTTAGACTATCTGCTCCATGAGGGTGGAAAGGGGATTGTTTCCTCTTACAAAGTTCCCAAAGTACATTCACAAAGGGGAAAAAACCAACAACCATATCAGTGCTCTACTGGTTGAAGGCATTGTTTATGTGCTCACAGTCTGTACTCAAGACACTTAACTAGCTGTGATTCATCCCTTTAAAGTACATATTCTTTGACCTAATAAATTAATAAAAGTCGTTATAAATTTTTTTGTTTTGTTTTGCAACAAGATCTCATTCTGTTTCAGAGGCTAAACTGGAGTACACTGGTGCAGTCACAACTCAATGCAATGTCAAACTCCTGGGCTCAAATGATTCTCCTGCCACTGCCTCCTGAGTAGCTGGGACTTCAGGGACAAGCCATCATGCTTAGACCACCAAGTGAGTAAAGATATATGTGTGAGGATGTTCGTTTTGGTGGTTTTGTAAAAGGAACAAAAACAATAAAACAGTAAATCTCCAATTATCGAGAGATTTATTGAATAAGCTATAGTGCATCTAGAGCAGAGTAAGACACTAAAATATTGAAGATTTATGTTTGATATGGATATTTTATAATGATAGGGCATAATGTAATTTTAATTGCAAATAAACAGAACAAAATTGTGTATATTCATATTTTGCACATTGTAAAGCTTGACCCCAAGTTGCTAAGAGTTACATCCAACCACTGTAATAGATAGGATTTATACTTACTTCTTTGAGTATTTTTCTTTGAATTTTCTACAATGAAGTTGTATTATTTTCTACTAAGAATTGAAAACAAGAGACACTTTTTTTTTTTTTTGAGACAGAGCCTCAAGCTGTCACCCTGGATAGAGTGCTGTGCCATCACAGCTCACAGCAACCTCCAACTCCTGGGCTTAAGGGAGTCTCCTGCCTCTGCCTCTCAAGTAGCTGGGATCACAGGCGCCCGCCACAACACCCGGCCATTTTCTGGTTGCAGCCGTCATTGTTGTTTGGCGGCCCGGGCTGGATTTGAACCCGCCACCTCAGGTGTAGTGGCTGGCGCCTTAGCTGGTTGAGCCACAGGCGCCGAGCCAAGAGACAATTTTTTATTCCATGGGGAGGGATACCAACGCCAAAGGTTTCCCTAAGGTCAAATCAGGTAAGACTTATTAAATAATGCTCAGCAAAATTATTAAATAACTAATAAATTAGTAATATTTTAAATTATTTAATAATATTCAGCAAGAAGAAAGAAGTTGGTGGCCACGGTGAGAGCAATTTTGGAGAAAATAATTGTGGTTTGAAAAATTTATTTCTAAAAAAAAAAATCATCCTTCAGGAATCTTTTTTTTTTTTTTGAGACAGAGCCTCAAGCTGTCACCCAGGATAGGGTGCTGTGGCATCACAGCTCACAGCAACCTCCAATTCCCTTCAGGAATCTTTTGAGAACCAAGTGGTGGGTGTGGGAATCAAATATATGTGTAAATATATTTGTCCGTGAAGAAAATGCTCAAAAGTTCGCACAGGCGCTCTCAGCAGGGAATTATCAACACAACAGAGAGCACGCCCTAAAACACACGTTGAGAAGTGCAAGAGAAAAGCAAGGCCTTGCCGTTTCTTTTCTTTTTTTTTTTTTTTGTTCCCCCTCCAAGGCCTTGCCGTTTCTTAATTTGGAAAGTGGAGCAAATAATGATGTAAAAAGGCAAAAAACCCAAAAAGCAATCAAGGACACCCCAACCGCCTCTCTTGATACAAAGGTCTTGCAGACTGAACCAGGGTTTGGCTGGGCCGCACAGCAGGTTGCATTGACCCGGGAGCGCTAGGCGCCCTACGATGCCGGATTGGACCAATCAGAGGGCGGAGGGCGCCGGCAGGCGGGACGGCGGTTCGGGCGCATGCGCAAGCGCTCGCGTGGTCGCCTTGCTTGCTCTTGCTCCGGCCAGTTTGCGGAACGCTGGTGGACGTGAAAGCTGCTGCCGCCGCTGCCCTCACCTGGCTCACCGCCACACTCCTGGCTGCACGCCCCGCTCGGCCCCGCCATGCCGGTGGACATCAGCAAGTGGTCCGGGCCCTTGAGCCTGCAGGAAGTGGACGAGCGACCTCAGCACCCAATGCAGGTCGCCTACTCTGGGGCGGTGGTGGACGAACTGGGCAAAGTGCTGACACCCACTCAGGTATCTCGGGGTGGCGGGTGTGCAGCGGCCGGAGGCAGGGGGGCCTGTGCGGGCCGCCTGGGTGGGACCCAGCGGAGACGGAGCGGGCGTGTGTACCGGGAGAACGTTCCGGCAGCCCCGGAGGGCGGGGGCCCGGGCGTTCAAGCTGTAGGCCTGGGGGGCTGCCCGGATCACTGGGAACCCGGCCTTTGGCGTGGCGGTCTGGGCTTGGTCTGCTGGAGAAATTGACCCACTTTCTGGTACTTGAAGGCCCAGCCAGGGGCCTATCCCGGGACACAGCCCGACCCCAGGAGCCGGGTCGGGGAGGGGGGCCGTGCTTTCCTGCTTTCAGTAGGCTGTGGCCGCACGCACCCCCCCCCCCCGCCAACCTCCTGTGGGGTCGCAGCATCTTAGGCCTCATTTTAGAGACGAAAACCCCACCCGAGAGCCCATGACGCGTTATGTAATTGGCGATGCTGGGCGATTTCTCCTTTTCAGGGACAAGACCGTGCTGAGTGTGTTCTGCAGCTGGAAGGCCTGAGGGCAACGGTTTGGCTTCGGCTGCTGAAAGTGGAGAAACTAGATTTCCTGACCCCACTTCGAGTTGTTTTGTTAGTTATGAAGCTCCAGTCAACGGTGTGAATAAACTGCCCCCACCGTTCATTGTTTTGGATATCCAGAGTTTGTTATTTTCCTGTTTAAATATGAAATGCCCATCAGAGTGGTGGCTGACACAGTTACCTAGACTCTCTGCCGACCTCTCAGCACCTTGACTTTCTCATCTTATAAGCATTTTAAAATATCTAGTTAATGGCAAATTTTCACTTTAGCAGATAGGCCCTAAGCAACCTCCTGGTCACCAAATCCAGAGACCCTTCCAGTTCTAGACGATATAAGGTTGTAATGAAGAGGACTCCCTGTCAGGGTTAGAATCCTGGGTCCACCTCTTTCTATTAATGAGATTCTGGAATAAGAGCCTTGTAAAACTTGAGCTCTTGTAGAATCTGTACAGGGTAACTTTTACCCATGATCTGGTCTTTTTTGCCTTCCAGAAGGCTGAGGTCATTGAAAAGAGTGTTGGTTTCTTTAGCATTTCTGACTTCTCAATTCCAAACTTTCCCTTCCTTCAGGTTAAGAATAGACCCACCAGCATTACCTGGGATGGTCTTGATCCAAGTAAACTCTACACCTTGGTCCTAACAGACCCGGATGCGCCCAGCAGGAAGGATCCCAAATACAGGTGAATTGGGGAAAGATGAAGGAGAGCACATAGTGCAGAGATAACTTGGCTGGTTTAAGTCTTTTGCTGAACATGGAGAAATAGACGTGGTTTGGGATATCGATGCAGTGCTTCAGCCAGAATGCGCATTTCCTGCCCTTTTTCTCCCTAGAGCAGGAGTCTATAAACTACAACCAAGAGCTAGATCCACCTGTGGCCTGTTTTTGTACAGCCCCATGGGAGCTGAGAATGGTTATTATATTTTTAAATGATTGTAGAAAGTAGAATGCTTTGTGACATGGGAAAATTGAAATTTAAATTTCGTTGCCCATAAATAAAGTTATATTGGAACACAGCCATGAAAACTTATTTATGTCTCCTCTGTGGCTGCGTTCATGCTACCTCAGGAGAGTCAAACAGTTGCAGCAGAGACACTGTGGACAACGAAGCTTAAAACATTGACACTCTGGCATTTTGCAGGAAAAGTTGGCTGACTCCTGCCCTAGAAAATGTCAGAGAGAGGGAGGGAGGGGCCAGTCCTCTCTTTTGCAGACATGGGTTTGCTTTGGCCAAGAAAGCAGGGCCCTTGTTCATAGCTTCATTTGGCACTGAGTGCATGCCTGATGCACATTTGCTAGCCGTGCAATGAATACACACTAATCTCTCATAGTGCTGACAGTTCTGTTTCTCCACACAGGGAATGGCACCATTTTCTGGTGATCAACATGAAGGGCAATGACATCAGCAGTGGCACAGTCCTCTCCGATTATGTGGGCTCAGGGCCTCCCAAGGGCACAGGTCAGTAAAGGCCATGTTTGGTGAGAGGCAGAAGGAAGCTTGTGTGCTAATTAGGATTGATCTAAAACTTTTTTCTTTTATCTGTGAGAGTTCTTTTCCTAGTGGAGATAGAAAGCAGCTCAGCTCACCTCCAGGGCACTTGCCTTCCAGAGCACATTTAGATCTGCAGGAGTGTCAGGTGACTACAACCCAGGGTTCTGGACAGATGGACCCACTGTGTAGAATTGCCTATGAGCCCCTAGGCCTTTAGCAACGAGGGAAGTCGGGGGAGAAGGAAGCAAGGTTGCAGAATGCTTAGAGTGGCTTTCTGAGATGCTGCACATGGGTTGAACACAGTTAAGCCATTGTCCTGTGTAATCTTTGAGTTTCTAATTCCTATTAAAAAACTCAGAAATAATAGTTTCCAAACCAATTATTAAAAAATTGCAGCTCAGCGCCTGTGGCTCAACGGGCGTACACCTGAGCTGGCAGGTTCGAATCCAGCCCGGGCCTGCCAAACAACAATGACAGCTGCAACCAAAAAATGGCCGGGCGTTGTGGCAGGCGCCTATAGTCCCAGCTACTTGGGAGGCAGAGGCAAGAGACTCGCTTGAGCCCAGGAATTGGAGGTTGCTGTGAGCTGTGATGCCACAGCATTCTATCCATGGTGATAGCTTGAGGCTCTGTCTCAAAAAAAAAAAAATTGCCTCCTATTTCTCTTAATAGTTCTTTATGTCTCAAAAAAACCTAGTTTGGTATATTGAAAAGATTTGGAAGGCTTTCATAGAACTATATTATGGATACCCATACGCTGTATTATGTTGTCTCCTGTGATATGTAGATACATGAAAGATGTATAAAGAGACTACTGTATTGAAACTCTCCAAGTTGGATAGATGCTGTCGAAGGTGATGGTGGGAGATGCCTTATTATATCTACATTACAGGATGTTGCTATTTGCTGGAATAAGAAGCAGTGGCCGCTGGAGTGTGGCAGAATCCTAGCTTTTGTACACATTGTCCAGCCATGAGTTAGTGCAAAGAGGTATAAGAAGGGCCCTGACAAGGACAGTTGGTCATGGGCTCATGTTTTATCAGTAGACTCAAAGCTTCAGGCAGCGTCAAGCCCTGTTGTGCATTGGTAATAGGAAGGTAAAGGGACAGATTTCTCAGGGATCTATTAAGATCTCTAAGGCAGTTATTAAATTAGGCAGTTTAATTATAGGAAGTATACACATGAGAATAAAGGTATCTTCTCAAGAAGGAGCTGTGTTCTCATTAAAGGCCTTAGTAACTTAACATTCTCTTTTGCTTTTTTTTTCTCCCTGTGTTCTTGTAAGTTATAACTTACATATTATAAAATGCACAGATGATAAAGGTTCAGTCAGTGAATTTGATTGATGTATATATCCACGTAAGCACCAACCATCAGAACCATAAAGGTCATTTCTATCATCCCACAAGGTTCTTGTGTGACCTTTTTACTTAAATTCCCCCCAGAGCTAACAGTTTTCTGACTCCTGTCTCCGTAGATTACTTTTGCTATTCTTGTATTCATAAGCAATATCATGCAGTATGCACTTTTTTTTTTTTTGGTGACTGGTCTCTTTCATGCAGGATAATGCCTGAGATTCATCATCAGTTTTTATCAGTAGTTATTCCTTTCTATTGTTAAGTTATATTTTCTTGTGTGATTATGTCAGTTTTTTCTCCTTTTTCCTGTTGAGAGACATTTGGGTTGTTTCCAGTATTTGGATATTAACACTGTTGTATACATGCTTGTCATTTTGTGGGCAGATGGTTCTATTTTTTTTTTGAGACAGAGTTTCACTATGTCACCCTCGCCCTCAGTAGAGTAACCATGGGGTCACAGCTCACAGAAACCTCAAACTCTTGGGCTTAAGCGATTCTCTTGCCTCAGTCTCCCAAGTAACTGGGACCACAGGCGCCTGCCACAATGCCTGGCTATTTTTTGTTGTAGTTGTCATTGTTTAGCTGGCCCAGGCTGAGTTTGAACCTGCCACCCTTGGTGTATGTGACTGGCACCATAACCACTGTACTATGGGCTGTGAGCCATCAACCCCAATCTTATCTAAAGACAACACAACATATCATCTATTTTATTAAGAGTAATCCTTGATGAGCTCATCAGCAGTAGTGAAAGTCAAAATAGATCCCGTATAAGATTCATGTAGCTCCATGCCAGGAATCGATGCTGTCTTATGATTTTAGACATTCCATTGTGTAAAATAGTACCAATTTGTGGTTTTATTGTCCGTCACCCTAATGATGTTCGGTGTCTCATGTCCTTTTTGACCATTCCTGTATCTTTTGTAATTTACTTTTTTTTTTTTTTTTTTTTTTTTTTGAGACAGAGTCTTACTGTGTTGCCCTCGGTAGAGTGCTGTGGTATCACAGCTCACAGCAATGTCTAACTCTGGTGCTCAGATGATTCTCTTGCCTCAGCCTCCCGGGGAGCTGGGACTACAGGCACCCGCCATAACACCTGGCTATATTTTGTTGCAGTTGTCGTTGTTTAGTAGGCCTGGGCCAGGCTGGAACCCGCCAGCTTTGGTGTATGTGGCCTGCACCCTACTCACTGAGCTAGGGTGCCGATCCTGGTCTTAAAAGATTTTTGTGACTTTGTTGATTAAAATGAGTTTGGATCGCTTCAAAGCAGGTCTCCAGTCTTCTAAGGAGGGAAGTTTTGGAAGTAGGAGAATGCTCTCCTCAGGCAGTGTAGGCGTGACTGTTAGGATGGGCCCTGGGGCAGTGATCTGCATCCTTTACCTGTTTTCTCTTGTGGCTGACAGGAGTAAGCTGGAAGTTCTGATGAGGCTGGAGGCCACAACCTGAGCTGGCAGGGAGTCTGGAGTGGGAAGAAAGAGGAGCCTAAGAAGGCTGGGCTTGAGGGGTGGGCAGAAGCCAGAATGAAAGATTTACACTTGATGCCAATTGCAGGCCCTTTCTACCTCTCTGGGCCCTCCATGTCCTCCTTGTAAGTGGGGTGGTCTGGGTCTCTCTGTGTTGAAACATTCGATGAAAATGGGTGATGTTTCCATCTGAGATACCCAGCTGTGTGCACACCTTCCTTTCTGCCTTTCCTCCAGGCCTCCACCGCTATGTCTGGCTGGTTTACGAGCAGGACAAGCCACTGAAGTGTGATGAGCCTATTCTCAGCAACCGATCTGGAGACCACCGTGGCAAGTTCAAGGTGGCGTCATTCCGTAAAAAGTACCACCTTGGGGCCCCAGTGGCCGGCACATGTTACCAGGCTGAGTGGGATGACTATGTGCCCAAACTGTACGAGCAGCTGTCTGGGAAGTAGGGAAAAGCTTGGCATGTGAACTGCCCCCTAGGCCCCAAGTAGTGTTCTCCAGTTCTGTGTTGCATGTAGGTTTCTCCTCTTTCCCGCTTCCCTGCACACAAACAGATGCAATCTGAGCAGAGCGTGTTCTAGGGTGACTTTTCCTACTGCCTATTCTGACAATTTTAGATAGTGACACACCCCAGTTTGTGTTTTGATAAAATTTGAGTTTCATTTTGGTACTATGAAGGGGTCATCAAATTAACATAAGAACAGCAACTCAGAACTTAAAGAAGAAAAAAATCCTGTAAAAAGACCATCGTCTATGGTAATAGAGCAAAGCATCAAAGAATCTTTAAGGGAGGTTTAAAAAAGGCTGGTGGGGGGGATTAGTTGCCCCTGCGTTGTGATCCTGAGGCCAGAATTGTGTGTGACAGCGTCTTCTGAGACTTGTCATAGTGCTGTCTCTCACCAAGACAACCAGAGGCTGGCATCGAGGCTGATCCCAAACACAGCACATCTCAGATGGTTTAATAGGCGTCAGTGTCCTGCTCTGGCCCCTTGAAGAGCCATCCTGGAAAAATCTGTAAGGAAAGTGGCTTTGTTCCTGTGGAGATCTGGCTGTCCAGACAGGTGGCAGTGCCAGTTGACAGTTATCAGGAATCCTTAAATCTGTATCCGTTAAATTTTTCAGTCTCCGTTAATTTTTTCTTTTCTCTAGGTGAGAAAAGCCAGTTTGGAGTTGCTGAGTGTTTTGTTAATGCTGCTGTTTGCTTATAGTTGAATAAAAATAAAAGCCTTGAATCAATGAACCAGGCCTCCAGATATTTTGTCCTGTTGGGTTTCATAAATACAGGAATTGAAGAGATCATCTCTGCAGGGTGAATAGTCCCTTTCCCTGATGAGCAGTTAGGATTGGGGCTTTTTCTACCAGCTTCCACAGCAAGAGCAATCAGACTTGAAGTTTTTTTAAAAAAATCAAAACCTGCAGCCAAGTCTTCTTGCCCCCAAAGAGGGCAAGAAGATTCTTCTTTGCTCTTTGTGTAGTCATGTGCCTGCAGCAGCCTGCACCTGTCATTGTTCTGATGTGTTATCCGTAGAGAAGCAGCACCAGAGAGGTGTGCAGGGAAGGAGGGCAGGAAGGTCAATTTTTGATGCCATCTGATGTACCAAAAGAAAGGAGAGGTGTTGGAAGGTGCGTGTCACTGTGAGTTGGTCTGTGATGGAGAAGAGAATCCTGAATCAGCCTGACAGGTGCTCACAGGGCTGGCCCTTCCCCTGCCCTTCAGTGTAGTACTTGAAAAGGTAGCTAGAATTTTTTTTTTTAACTTTAGGTTTTTAAGATTCATTTTTCAAATAATACTAAAAAATAGTAAAACAACTATCCTGTTGACCTTAAAATGTAAAAAGTAATATTTCTGTTCTGAGGAACAACCAAAAAGGTAATATGTGCACATAGTTAGAAAAAGCAAACAGTATGGAAAGAAAATGGCTTCCAACTTCCATGTGGTTTCTCCTCAGTGGCAGTTACTGGTTTATTGTGTTTTTATTGCAGAAGAAAATACATATTTACATGTTGGCACATATCTCCACGTTTACTGTTAAACAAGTATGGTAAGTGTTAATATATGCTGGTATACATCCTTCCACATTGTTTCCCAAAGTAACGTACTTTATAATATATCTTTAGTTAACAAATCACCACAATGTACATTATTTAGAAATACTCAATTTTATGAATGTTCCATTTTTAAATATTTAACCAGTTCCCTAGTTCCTTACTGTGATGCTTATAGATTATTTCTGGTTATTTACTATTATAAACAGTGCGTCAGTGAACATTCTTCTATATTTTATACAAGAAATTTTGTAGAGTTAATTTTATGTGTTGAAATAGTTAGGTCAAAGGGTATATACATTTTCAATTGTAATGCTGGGAAACTGCCCTGCAAAAAGATCCCATGGAGTATACTCCTATCAATAGTATATGAAAGGGCCATTTTTCTATTCCCTGATCAGTCAAACTTTAAACATTGACAATTTTATGTTATGTATGTTTAAAATCATATGCTCTTGTTTGCTTTTTTTTTTTGCAGTTTTTGGCCGGGGCTGGATTTGAACCCGCCACCTCCAGCATGTGGAGCCGGCACCTTACTCTGAGCCACAGGCACTGCCCTTGTTTGCTATTTTTATGAGCCTTTTTGTTGTTGGAGACTGAGTATCACCCTGTTGCCCTGGGTAGAGTGCTATGGCATCACAGCTTACAGCAAGCTCCAACTCCTGGGCTCAAGTGATTCTCTTGCCTCTGCATCCCAAATAGTTAGGACTATAGGCACCCTACTTTTTTGTTGCAACCATCATTGTTGTTTGGCAGGCCTGGGCTGGATTCAAACCCACCAGCTCAGGTGTATGTGGCTAGCACCTTAGCTGCTTGAGCCACAGGCACTGGGCCCTGACAGCCTATTTTTACAAGGCTTTTATCTTGCTAGTTACAAGTTCATTTTTTTTTTTTTTGGTCAGTAGTTTGAAGATTAATGATTAAGCGTAATCTGTTAGTTTACTCGTCTAAAACAAGTATAGATTCAAATGATTCAGAAATGTTGAACAACCCACTTAAGGTAAAGTATATGTAAGAAAAATTCTCATAAAAACACAAAAGACTGGGTGTAGGGGCTCACACCTGTAATCCTAGCACTCTTTGAGGCCAAAGTGGCTGGATTGCTTGAGCTCAAGAGTTCAAAACCAGCCTGAGCAAGAGCAAGACCCTGTCTACTAAAAATAGAAACGTTGAATTCTGGCAAGACAGCCAACTGGTAGCAACCCTCGGCAGAGGCTCCTGACCAGAGGGAGAAAAACAGGACAGAATTGGACTCTAAGAAGACAAAGTAGGGAAACTGAGCCAAGAAAGAAGTTTGGCAAGCTGTAATTCCAAGGAAGAGCATTCAAGAAAACAAATTACAAGAACAAAGCCCATTGACTAGAGGACAGGGAAACCCCACCCCCTCAAGCGGGAAGCCTGCCGTGGGCTCTCTGCAAGTGAGCAGGGAACAAAAGATCTCTCACTTTACCTCACTGGAGAGAGCCACTAAATCCCAGATCTCTTTCTCCAGCCAGGTCCCACTTAAGAACCTAGACACCACCCTGCCAGGCATAAAATTGAACAGATATTTTTCCTCACAATTCCAAACTCCCAGTCCACCCTTCCCCCTTCACATGGTGGTCTGAAGTTTTGCCACCTGCAGAGTGCAGAGTGTTTGGTCTTTTCCTGAGAGATCTGGGCATAGTGTAGACCTCCAACAATCCAGACAAAATCTGTAACTAATGGGGAAGAAAGAGGGTGTGGAAAGAAAGGGACAGTTGGCAGGAGGAGCAGTCCCCTGATTATGACTTTGTGCAGCCTTTGCCTAGCCAGTGGTGGTGTTGACTCTCCATTCGAGCTGTGTCTGGTGGGAGGGGGCACAGAACCCCCTGGCTCTGATGGTGCCCACAGTGGGAGAGTGTTGCCCTATGTGAACTGAGTTTGGCAGGTAGGGCTTGTCCCAGCTCCAGCTGGGCCAGTGAGCAGAGGCTTACCAGGTGTGAGCAGAGACATGAGAGCAACGGTGTGGTCCCCTGACTCCAACAGAGCCAGCAGGCCTCCAGGAGTGGACTGAGACCTGCAGGAGGGGAGGTGATCCCCCGACTCCAGCTGGGCCAAGGAGCAGAGGCTTGCCAGGTGGGGACTGAGACTGGCAGGCAGGGGCATGATCCCTGGCTCCACTGGGCCTGTGAACACAGAGGCCGACAACAGTGTGGGCTGAGTCTGGTGGGTGGGGGTGTGGTCCTCTGACTCTAACTGGTTTGGAAAGCAGAGGCTTGCTGGGTGTGGACTGAGCTCAGGGGTGAGGGTGTGGTACCTGGCTACAACTGGGCCTGTAAGCAGAGAAGCAGACAACAGTGTGGACTGAGTCTGATGGGCGGGGCGTGGATCCCTGGCTCCAATTGTGCTGTTGGAGACCCTTGGATTCTTTTCTGTTGAGCAGGGTTTGCACTGCCTGAGACAATTTAATTAGAACTCATGTCTGGGTCTGTCCTTCTGGGGACACTTTGAGGTTGACTTTCGAAGTTCTGTTGTGGAAAAGAAATGAAGGGTGGAGGCTGGGCATCACAGCTGTCTATATCTCTTCATAATTGAGATTTAAACCTAATACCATGGCTTCTTAGGATAGGGTAGAGGTTGGTGGATATCAAAACAGAGCTAGTTTGTGCTATCTCACCAAGTTGGTCCTCAGAGTCTCTGGCCAAAACTCTGAAAGGGGCCTTTGTAAGGCTGTAGGAGATAAGCCACAATTACAAAGCCTAGTGCTGGCTCTGTGCCTGTGGCTCAATAGGCTAAGGCGCCAGCCATGTACACCTAAGCTGGCGGGTTCGAATCCAGCCCCAGGCCTGCCAAACAACAATGACAGCTGCAACCAAAAAATGACTGGGCGTTGTGGCGGGTGCCTGTAGTCCCAGGTACTTGGGAGGTGGAGGCAGGAGACTCGCTTGAGCCCAGGAATTGGAGGTTGCTGTGAGCTGTGATGCTATGGCACTCTATCCAGGGTGACAGCTTGAGGCTCTGTCTCAAAAAAAAAGCCTAGTGCTTTGGTAAGGGGCTGATTATCTCTATTACCTCGGAACCCCAATTCAAACTCATCCTATCAGTTCTAATAACAAAACAGTGAAAATAAATATGGTGCAGAACCAACAGAACTCTGGCAATATGAATAACCAGAGTAGATCAACCCCCACCAAGGAATGACAAAGGGGATACAATTGAAGATGCCATGAATAAACAAATGGCTGAAATATCAGAAATCGAATTCAGAATCTGGATGGCAAATAAGATGAATAGAAAGGAAGAAATGTTAGAAATTGAAATCCAAAGAATAGTTCTAAAGTTGTCTCAAGAAATTAATGAATTCAAAGACAAAGTCACCAAAGATATGGACATAAAGAGAAAAGAGATAGCAGAGCTCAAGGAAATGAAAAAGTTAGTTGAGGAGCTCTGAAATACAGTAGAATCCTTCAGTAATAGAGTTGACCAGGCAGAAGAAAGGATCTCTGAAACTGAAGACAAAGCTTTTGAACATTCCCAAATGCTCAAAGAGGGAGACAAATGGAGAGCAAAAACTGATCATTCCCTGAGAGAGTTGTGGGATCACTCAAAAAATCAAACATTCCTCTTATAGAAATTCCCAAAGGAGAAGAGGATGGTCCTAAAGGTACAGATGCTCTACTCCAAGAGATTATGGAGGAGAATTTCCCAAGCATTGCAAGAGATACAGAAATTCGGATAGTAGACATCATCAGAACACCCGCAAGACTCAATCCAAATACAACATCTAGATACATTATGATTAACTTTGCCAAAGTTAAGACGAAGGAGAAAATTCTGCAAGCAGCCAGATGTAAGAAAAGCATCACCTACAAAGGGAGAAATACCAGAATGACTGCAGATATCTCAGCAGAAACATTTCCAGCTAGGAGAGAATGGCCATCGACCTTCAATCTCCTAAAACAAAACAACTTTCAGCCCAGGATCCCGTATCCACCTAAACTGAGTTTCATTTGTGATGGAGATATTGAATATTTTAATGACATACACATTTGAAGAAATTTGCCATAACTAAACGAGCTCTCTAGGATATTCTCAGGCTCATCCTCCACAATGATCAGCACAATGCTCTACCACCAAAGTAAACTCACTCAGAAATTTTTGAATATAACCCACCTTCCACAGTGGTGAAAGGATCAAAAATGTCCATTGGGGGCGGTGCATGTGGCTCAAAGGAGTAGGGCACTGACCCCATATGCCAGAGGTGGCTGGTTCAAACCTAGCCCTAGCCAAAAACTGTAAAAAAAAAAAATGTCCATTGGACATCTGAAAAACATGATACCCAAAACACAACCAGGCTTATCAATTATTTCAATTAATGTGCATGGTTTAAATTGTCCTCTAAGGAAGGCTGACTGACTGGATACATAAACTCAGACTGCATATCTGTTGAATACAAGAATCTCATCTTACCTTAAAGGATAAAACTAGACTCAGGGTGAAGGGATGGACTTCTATAATATAGGCAAATGAAAACGAGAAAAAAGCAGGGGTTGCAATTTTAGTTGCAGATACAATTGGCTTTAAACCCACAAAGATAAAGAAAGATAAGGATGGTCACTACACATTTGTCAAGGGAAACACCCAACATGAACAGATTTCCATTATTAACATGTACCCTAACAGAATGCTCCTCAATTTATAAAGCAACCCCTAAAGGATATGAACAACTTGATATCTTCCTGCACTGTAATAGTTGGAGATTTTAATACCCCATTGACAGTTTTGGATAGATCTTCCAAGAAGAAACTAAACAAAGAAATATTAGACTTAAACCTGACTCTAGAACAAATGGATTTAACAGACCTCTACCAAACATTTCATCCTAATAAAACTGAATATACATTCTTCTTATCAGCTCACAGATCATCCTCCAAAATTGATCATATCCTAGGACACAAGTCCAACCTCAGCAAATTTAAAAGAATAGAAATCATTCCTTGTATCTTCTCAGACCACCATGGAATAAAAGTTGAACTCAACAGCAATGGGAATCTGCATACTCAAACAAAGTCATGGAAGCTAAACAATATTAGGCTGAATGGTAGCTGGGTCAAAGATGAGATTAAGAAGGAAATCAACACATTTTTGGAACTAAATGATAACGAAGACACAAATTATCAATACCTGTGTGATACTGCAAAGGGAGTCCTAAGAGAGAAATTTATAGCATTGGAAGCCGTCATCAAGAAAACAGAAAGAGAGGAAGCCAACAACTTAATGGATCATCTCAAGCAACTGGAAAAGGAAGAACATTCTAACCCCAAACCCAGGAGAAGAAAATAAATAACCAAAA
>CAUYON010072823.1:0-31210 GCA_963573935.1 Arctocebus calabarensis | reverse complement strand
GCTTCATAGTAGGGCTGAGTACATTGGATACTTTTTCTTCCATTCTTGAGATACTTTGCTAAGAAGAATATGTTCCAGCTCCATCCATGTAAACATGAAAGAGGTAAAGTCTCCATCTTTCTTTAAGGCTGTGTAATATTCTATGGTATATATGTACCACAATTTATTAATCTATTCGTGAATCGATGGGCACTTAGGTTTCTTCCATGACTTAGCAATTATGAATTGGGCTGCAACGAACATTCTGTTACAGATGTCTTTGTTATAATGTGATTTTTTGGTCTTCTGGGTAGATACCTAGTAAAGGAATTATAGGATCAAATGGCAGGTCAATTTTTAGACCCCTAAGTACTCTCCAAATATCCTTCCAAAAGGAACGTATTAGTGTGCATTCCCACCAGCAGTGTAGAAGTGTTTCCTTTTTCTCCACATCCACACCAACATCTCTGGTTTGGGGATTTTGTTACGTGGGCTAATCTTACTGGAGTTAGGTGAGATAGCACAACTCAACCTGAATAAAGAAAACACATTTTAAAACTGATTTTTCTCTCAAACTGCACTTGGGTTTTGTAAATGAAAACAGAAACTAATTTTCTAAAGTTAAATAGCTATTCCCTGGAGAGAATTTGCAGAGTAGCCTCAAAGGTAAATGTACATGTATAAACCATACTCCATTTCTTTCCACACCAGTCAACCAGGTCTCTTTATCATTTAAATTTGGTGACATGAAGAATGTGAAGAAACCACACCATGCTAAGACACTGTAGACACTCATAACTTCCCCTCTATATTCAGACTTCATTTTTTCCATAAGGAACCCTTCCCTTAGATACCTCTGCAAATAATCCACAATGATTTTGAGCCTTTTAAGTCCAATTTTCAAAGTAAGTTACAAATAATGTAGGCAAAAATATTCTACCAGTACATTCAAATTTAGCAAAAACCACAATTTTAATTATTTGCTCCTAATCCCTTAGTTTCATTTTTTGATAAAAACCTTTGAATTTATTCTCTAATAGATTTTAAAAATTTCAAACAGAAAAATATATTTCCTTTCAAAGAGCAAAATGTTCAAAGAGACTATGGAAAAAGCTAGAGAATATAGTGTCTGTAGAAGGTCATTCTGTGTAATTATATTTGTAAGAAATTAAAAGGGCCAGATCAAAAAAACAGTGATATATACTAAATCATTCTGCTACAGAAATATATATTTGCTACATAAATTATACTCAAATTATTTTTTCCAAATATAAATTTAAAAATATGGAAAAAGCATTCAGAAACTAAGTATCTCAATCTCACAAGACTTAGGCAATTATTGCTAATATTTTGTATTAGTTCCATTTAGTAATTTTTTAAAAACATATTAACATACACAAATACATTTCTTCTCATAAGTTTGGGTTATTATGTGCTCCTTTTTATGTATTAGTGTATACATGTGTAGATGCATATGTGAGTGTGCATCCACATGCCCACAGGTATATATGTCTGTGGATGTGTGTGCACCTGTGTATATATGTGTGTTTTATGTGTGTATATGTATAATTATTTGTATATGCATATATGCCATATGTCTATACATGTGGATGTGTGTTTCTGTTTATCTGTTTATCAACATGTATATATGTATCTTTGTACATTCAAATGTATGTATGTGTATGTTGTCTGTTTGTGTGTGTGAGTGTAGTCTTGTATGCATGTGTGTGTGTATTTTCACCAGAAACCGTTTATAATACCATCATTGTCTTTTAATTCTATAAATCTGTAATGTTAGTTTTTCTTTATTTTTTTTTGCCTTATACATGTCTATCATCTTATGTTCCATAGGTTAATGGTCAAATAGTTTTACAAAGGTTGTTACAGAAATCCCACCATATTCCCTAACCCCCACCTTGATCCTTTTAAGCAATTAAAAGTTTTGAGACAATTTTTTTGTTATTTGACTGTATATATATGAAGAACTGATTTAGATTGTTACAATCTCAATTTTTAGTTTTCAATATTGACTTCCCCAAGTGTAATATGGGGAGTTAGCTGGTTTTCATCCACCCGCTTTCCTACTCACCCTACCGGTCCCACACACTTCCCAATATACTATATTTTTTGTTCGATCAGTACTCATGCCTATTTCAGTAAGTTTATATAAGTGCTGTTCACCAATGATTACTTTGTTGCCTATGCAATATACTGTTTTTTTTGTGTGTGGTTTATTTTCTATGAGCTTACCATTACTGCACAACAATGAAACTTATTCAGTTGTGAATTCTCACGGCAGGAAATTGAGACACATTAGATATTCTGTCACCATTATCTACCTAAAGAGTCTCTCACAGAGTTTCTTAGATGCCCCAAACTAGACAGATAGAGCTCATAGCATGCTGAGCAGTATTCCTCTTAGGATCATACCATTAATCTGATGATTTCATTCACTTCTGTTTTATTGGAGCCCCTATTTCTTGGACTCTTTATCTTCCTCTTTCTTGGTTTACTTTATTAGAGATAATACACTCTTTAGTGGTTTCCTGAGAAAGAGAGGGTGGAAAAGATAATTTTTAACAGTATTCAGTTCTGATAATTTCTTACAAAATTTTTTCTCTTATATTTCTGTTTATTTGCATTGTATGTTGGGTTAATAATTAATCAGATATTTCCCTTTGATCTCAATCTTGTTCTTTCTTTTTCTTTTCTTGTAAACACATAGATCATTTAAATTGTGTTTAAATTGTGTTTAATTGTGTTTAAATTGTAAACACACAGATCATGTATACATTAATGCATTTATGAGGTGCAATGTGCTGATTTCATATAGAATTAGGAATGCTTACATCACACTGTTAATATATACCTCATCTTGTTTACTTAATTATTGAGTTAAGACATTTATACTCTATACCAATAGATCCAACATGTGCCCTTGCATTATGCACCATAGGTATGATCCCTCCATTCACCCTCCCTCGATCTGAACTCTCCCTTTCCCTCCCATCTTCCCTCCTCCCTCTTCCATCTTGGACCATAAGTTGTGATCTATTTTTCATATGAAAGTGTGAGTGATTGTAAATTGGTTTCATAATAGTACTGAGGACATTGGATATTTTTTCTTCCATTCTTAAGATACTCTACTAAGTAAGATATTCTCCAGCTCCATCCATGTAAACTTAAAGGAGGTAAAGTCTCTATCTTTTTTAAGGCTGTGTAATATTCCATGTTATACATATACCACAATTTATTAATCCATTTATGGGTCAATGTGCACTTGGACTTCTTCCATGTCTTAGCCATTATGGATTGAGCTGAAATGAACATTCTGGTGCAAATATCTTTGTTATAAAGTGATTTTTGGTCTTTTGGATATACACCTAGTAGAGGAATTACAGGGTCAAAAGGCAGGTCTACTTTTAGATCCCTGAGTATTCTCTATACTTCTTTCCAGAAGGGATGTATTAACTTGCACTACCACCAGAAGTGCAGAAGTGCTCCCTTTTCTCCACATTCATGACAACATCTGTAGTTTTAGGATTTTGTTATGTGAGCCACTCTTACTAGAGTTAGATGATATGTTTTGATTTGCATTTATCTGATGATTAAAGATGATGAGCATTTTTTAATGTGTCTATAGACCACGTGCCTGTCTTCTTTAGAGAAGCTTCTGTTCAAGTCTCTTTCCCACAATGAAATGAGATCACTTATTCTTTTCTTATTAATATGTTTGAGTTCTGTGTGGATGCTGGTTATCAAACCTTTGTCAAAAGTATAACCTGAAAATATTTTCTCCCTTTTTGAGGTCGGTCTGCTTGCTTTACTTACTGTGTTCTTGGCTGTGCAGAATATTTTTAGTTTGAACAGATCCCAGTAATGTATTTTTGGTGTTGCTTTAATTGCCCAGGGAGTCTTCCTCATAAAGTATTCTCCCAAGCCAATTTCTTCAAGTGTTTCTCCTGCACTCTCTTCAAGAATCTTTATAGTTTCATGTCTTAAGTTTAAATATTTTATCCAGTGAGAGTGAAGACTAACATTTTCATCTTGTTAATGGTGTGGGTCAGTTTCAGTCTTCTACAAGTCACCAGCCAATTCTCCCAGCGCCATTTGTTAAATAGGGAACCTTCCCCAGTTTATATTTTTGATGGGTTTATCAAATATCAAATGATGATAAGTGTCTGGGTTCATCTTTTGGTTCTCAATTCTGTTCCATACATCTACCTATCTACTTTTATGCCAATATCATGCTGTTTTGATCATTATAAACTATACTTTATAGTATAGTTTGAAGTCTGGTAGTGTGATTCCTCCTGATTTGTTTTTATTTCTGAGTAATATCTTGGCTATTTGAGGTTTTTTCTGGTTCTGTATGAAATGAAGTACTATATTTTCCAGACCTTTAAAGTTTGACAGTGGTGCTTTGATAGGGATTGCATTAAACTTGTAAAATGCTTTGCGTAATATGGATATTTTAACAATGTTGATTCTTCCTAGCCATGAGCATGGTATGTTTTTCTATTTGTTAACATTTTCAGCTATTTCTTTTCTAATTTGACTGGAAAAAGAATTCTAGGTCAGAAATAATTAATTTTGTTTTTTTTGCTTGTTTTGTTTTGTTTTGCAGTTCGGACGAGGCTGGGTTCGAACCCACCACCTTCAGTATATGGGGCTGGCACCCTACTCACTGAGCCACAGGCGCCACCTTTAGAAATAATTAATTTTGAATAATTGTCCATTGTTTTCTAGATGCTAATGACTTAGGTCATGTAATGACTAATGAATATCTCTCTCTCTCTCTCTCTCTCTCTCTCTCATTTCTGTCCCCATAGTAGGGTATGGGATATGTTCATATTCTGTCCCACAGTTATAAAATGTTCATTTAGTAAGGTATGAGATATCTTCACATAGGTCTTTTATCAATATTTTATATGATTAATGACCCTACTCACTAAACTCATTTTCTTTATTTGAAAAGAAAAGAAACCTTTTTGCTTCATTATTTTATTGATAATTACATTTCCTCTCTTTTCTTTTACTTCTCTGGAATTTCTTCATAAAGCTGGACATCAGATGACTGGGTCTTCTGGACTGATCTTATAGTTTTCCTATTTTTTCTCTCACAGTCATATCTCATTTTCTATGTGCTGACTCAAATAATATAGAAACCCAGTTTGACTTTCTTTTGTTCCTTTCCAAAAGAGGAGGTTTACATATGTCATTCCATTGTCTTAAGCTTCCATCTATGTTTTCTGATGAGAAATCAGCCAGCACTCTTATTGTTTCCTGCTATGTAATATCTCTTGTTTTCTCTGGTTATTTTAAAGACGTTCTCTTTATGTTTGGTTTCTGCATAATACCCAAAGGAGGTATTTATTTGTGTTCTTCAACACAATCCAGATTTTACCAGATTAAAGACTTTCCCATAGATGGCCTGCCTTCCTCCAGCAAAGGAGTTCATTGTACTTACCTATTACTGCACAGAAAACGACTCCCAAACACTTAAAGTCTTAAGACATAAACTATTTATTTTCTCAGAGTTTCTTAAAGACAGAATCTGAAGCAGCACAGCTGTAGAGTCTGGATAAAGTCTCTCACAAGGCTTAGACTAGCTAAGTCTGGACGTGTCTTGGGACTTGATTGAGTGAAGAGACTTCCAATCTTTCTTCATTGGCAAGCCTCAAAAAGTCTCCTTCCAAGTTGACTCACATGGGTCTCTCAGTGCAGTCTCAAGAGCAATGTAGAAAGAGTAGGAGGGTGAAAACCAAAGAAGGAAGCTGTCTTACATGCACAGACTCAGAAGGGACATATTGCTTTTCCTACCTTTTATTTGTTACAATCGAGTCAATATGCCTAGTCCAACCCCCTAAAGGAGGAGATAATTCAAAGGCACGAATATCATGAGGTGAAAATCAATGGGAAGATCTTAAATATTGCCTATCCCAGACTGTACCTCCCTATTAATCTGTATAAGTCTCAGGATGCAAGTGAGTTTGTCTTTGTTCTCCTCTTGTGTTCTCAGACAACAGCATGCCTGTATCTCTGTATGCCTTCATACTTCCAATTGTTCATGAGAATACTTAATAAAAAGCCCTTGGAAAAGAGATAATGGGTCTTATAGACTCCCTTGTGTCAGGGACTCCCCACAATGCCAACCAGTTCAGGACACACTTAGCCTTCAAAATTTTCTAATAATTCAATTATATCGACATCCACCCAAGTCTATATGGAAGTCACCACTTCATTCTACTCTGCCAAAAATGGAAGCAGAATCCTAGTTTGGCTAGAAGAAGCTGGTGTTATCTGGATTTTATTTCATGAGGCTACTTTGGAACCTAAGCTCTCTCACAGACATAATTGTGATTTTATAGATCATTTGGCTAGTTATAATTACTTCAATTAGGGAGACATTCTCTTATGACTGTCTACATATTACATGAAAGCAGTCTTGATTTAGCATTTAAAAAATAATTTAAGTCAGGACTTGTTGAAGTGTTTTCCAACTTCCTTTTTTCACCCCTGTGTGTCCTTTCTGTTTATCTTTGTCCTATGGCTTTATTTCTTCCATAAGAAAATTAAAGGTTCTTTGAGAAAGTGATGTCAAATGTGCACCTCAGTCCTTCATCTAAGAAATACACTTGTGAAAACAATTACTTAGAAGTACGAGGCATAGATGATCTGTGATTGGTTGTTTAATATTGAAGTATATAGAGTTGAGTACCAGTTAAAATTCTTATTTTGTTGACTTTATATAATAAATTTAGCCATATATAACACATATGTAGCTCTATGTATACATGTGTATATAATTTTTAGAATTTCTAAGACTTCCATTATAACCTAAAGGTTGGTGAATTTTAGTGAATTTCTAATGTGTTTGGAAAGTTTATTCTCTGTTTTTGCTGTAAAATACTATTTTATCTATTAGATAAATCTTTACAACTATGTTATTCAAGCCTCTATATTCTGCTTCATTTTTATCTATATAACCTATTAATTTTGAGAGAAGTGGGCTTCAAAAACCCCACTGTAATCATTCATTTGTGAGTTAACTTTTACAATTGCAACAGATTTTGTGGTACATATTTTATCACTATGCTATTATGGTGATAATATAGCCTGATAGGATAATACATTTGTCAACATAAAATATCTTGTTTGGTCCTTTTATCTGCCTTCTAGTTAGTTTTGGAAATATCTTTCTTTGTTCCTTTAGCTACGTTTGTATTCATATTTCTTGTTCATTATCTAAGGTCTTTAAAACAATTGTATTTAAGTATAAGTTATAGATCAAAAAATCCACCCACTTTAAATTTATCATTCAATTATTTTTTAGCAGACTTAGATTAGTGCCACTATCATCACAATTCAGTTTCAATAGAACACTCCTAACACCAACCCCCAAGAAAACTCTCATTTACTTCTACCATTGATCTGCTTCTAGTCTCCAAAGATTTGCCACTTCTGTAATATCACATATATGGAATTATACAATGTGTAGTCTTACTGCCTCTGCCTTATTTCACTGAGCCTGTTGTTCTCAAGGTTTATCTACAATGTAGCATGTATCATAAATCAGTTATTTTTGTTGTTGGATGGGTATTCCATTGAATACATACGCATACCATATTTAGGGTATCAATTCATCAGTTGACGGATATTTGACTTGTTTCAATATTGGCTTTTTTGATTAATCCAGCTGCATACATTAGCATGTAAGTCTGCATGGACACACATATTCACTTCTCCTGGATATATACATAAGACAGGAGTTGTTGGATCATGTAGTTTAACTTCCAAAAAAAGTCCAAATTTATTTCGCAAAGTAGATATATACCCCCTATTCCTACAAACAATGTATGAGAATTCCAGTTTTTCCACAATCTCATCAATATCTGTTATTATCTCTCATTTTCATTGTGAAGTGGCATTTCATTGTGTTTTATTTTATTGTTCTGTTTAAATGTAATTTTATTATGTAGGCTGCTCTTTCACTTCTTTTTTATATTCTGATGTTTTGTGTTTTTAGTAACATATTATAGGTGTACATATTTCGGAAGTGCATGTGGTGCTTTGATAGATGTACACAATGTGCAATGATCAAGTCTGGGTAATTGGGATGCCCATCACTATAAACATTTAACTTTTCTTTGTATCGGGTACATTACAATTCTTTTCTTCTAACTATTTGGAAATAAATTATTGTGAACTATACTTTTCTGACCATACTATCAAATACTAGAACTTACTCCCTCTATCTGACTGCATTTTTTACTCATTAATTAATTCATTGTTAAATAAGTAATGACTGAGGATCTTTTCATGTGCTTTGTATGCATTTGTGCATCTTCTTTGGTGAAATGTATATTCAAATCTTTTGCTGTTTGGGGGGAAAGTATTTTTTTATTAAAAAATTATAAGTTATATATACACACAAACACATGTATATATATATACACACATATATGTCCTTTATCCAAGTTCTATATTAAAAATTTAACTCAAAAATATTTTTGCCCATTCATGATATTTTCTCGATTCAATAAAAAATATATATATATTTTTTTTTTTTGCCCAGTTGGTGCCTTATCTGTTCATTTATTTAATGGTGTCTTTTGAAGTGCAAAAACATTTAATTAGTATGACAAGCAATTTAACAAAGATTTATTTCTGATCATTCTTTTTGTGTCATATTTGGGAAATATTTCCCTAATATAAGTTAATAAGACTTTCTTTTATGTTTTCCAGAAATTTTATAGTTTTAGTGTGTGTATTTGTGAATGATACATTTCAAATTAATTTTTGAGATAAGGATCTAAATTTCCTTTTCTGAGAATACCAATATGTTAAAGAGACTGTCCTTTCACCTTTTAATTGCCTTACCAACTTTAAAAAAAAAATCAATTGACCATGAATTTTAAAGTTTAATGCTGTTTCATTGATTGTATGTTTATTACTATAGCTTTATAGTAAGTTTTGAAAGCCAGCATCAATGTTCGGCCTAAAAGAAACACTCTCAAACCCCATAACCCTGAATACTGAAATTCCAAATTACTAAAATCATTGAAGTCTAAATATCTAATGCCCAAAATTCCCCAAATCATAATTTCAAATATTAAAATCCCAAATGTTGAAATCTTGACAGCCAAATTCTGGGAAAGGGATTAGAGCATTTTTAGTTGCACATAGGACAGTTGCATTTTGTTAGTCAGAATGGTGACCCTATTACTATGTTCAACTAAGTGTGGTTTCAGGCAGTGATTTTCAACCATGTGCCATGGCACACTGGAGTGCCTTGAGAGGATCTTAGGTGTGCTACAAAAAATTTTAAAGATCATTAATGAAATTATTTTTGAAACAAGTTCAAAGAATAATAAGTATATTCTTTTTTGTACCACTTTTTTGATCAACATAATTTAAGTGTACCACACAAGTTTAACTATAGGTTCAAGTATGCCATGAGATAAAAAAGTTTGAAAAACACTGATTTAAAGACCTGAAACCTCTTTGATATCAATGTTGTTGTTGTTTTTCCGTTTCTTTTTTTTTTTTTTTTTGGCCGAGGCTGGGTTTGAAACTGCAACCTCTGGTATATGAGGCCAGTGCCCTACTCCTTTGAGCCACGGGCGCCACTCTGATATCAATGTTTTTCAGTCCTTTCTTTTGTGTGTGCTTGTGTGTCAAACACCAAATTTGGTTTGGTGCACCCAAAGGAAGAAAAGAAGCTTTTTTTTCCATACTGGATCTATCATTTCCCCTCCTAGGACTTTTTGCTTCAACCTTATATTGTAAAACCACCCAATCAGAATTCTCCAAATTCCCTCTGCCTGTCCCTCCACTCCCACCCCCATTCTTCACTTTCTCTTCATGCACAGCGCTCTCTACCACTGCAGACCCTTGGTAGATATAATAGATCTTCCCAAATCTTCCCTTGTGCTGTTTCTCATTGCAGGAGGCACAAATGGGTGCCAAGCTGACAAAAGATAGATAATATTAATTTAATTTTAGGTGCCAATTTGTCTGAATTGGGAATACCAAGAAACCAGCAAAGCATTGTTTGGGGTGAACCTGTGAGGATAATTTCGGAGAAGATTGGTACGTGAATCTGAGTGGACAAGCTGGGGATGACTAGCCCTCAGTGTTGGCAGGCACCATCTAATTGCAAAATCCGGGACAGACTTTTCTTCTGAGGTCTTGGACATCAGAATACAATGCTCCAGGTAGATCACATCTACTCTCCAAATTCGAGTGCAGCAAGTGTTTTGAAGATAATAGAAGTAAAAGCACAGGCGAAATATATGAGAATCCCCCCTACCAAATTATTCAATTGTGTATGACATCTGCTCTATTCACACATGTAGTACCAATTCACTATGTTATGTATCATATTTCATCTTCCCATCATCTCCAGTTTGAGGTATAAATTGTGTAAAGACTTTGGCAAACTTTTAATTCCTTTTGTGCATGTTTTGCAAATGTGACTCCACAAAAGTATATTACTTAGTGTGTAAGCATTTTGCATTATGTAAAGACGTCAAAGCTTAATAAATGAAAGATGTCCCTTTTGTACATCTGCATTAGTGAACAATAACATTTCTCAACATCTCAATTTTTTCCACAACTACATGATGAGAACCCATCATGGTTTTTGGTCCATCTCCTCAAAAAACTTAGGCTAATCATCACGGTATTTCAGATGACCACAGTTACGAAGTTGAGTGCACACAATTAAAAGTGAAATGCTTTTATACATTTTGTTTTTTGACCTATTTCTTTATAAAAATGATTAATCTGTTCAAAGCTGTTATATCCCTGCAATTATCATTAGTGTTACTGAGTGTTTATGCTTGCAAAATTATGTATATTGTTATTGCCTATGGTCTTATATAATCTGACCTATGGAGTGTTGTGTTGTATTTTATGTTTCTCAGACAAACCTCCTTTTTTAAAAAAGTAAATACATATATTTATAACAATTTTATTATAATTTTTAAAGAATTATATGTTGGGGATTTTGATATTTTGGGATTTTAAACTTTAGAAATTTTGTTATTTCTGCATTCAGGATTATGGCATGCAGAATTGTGTCTTTCAGGATTATGACCTAAAACCTTAGAAAATGTCTGCCTTGGATTATTTCTCAAAACTGGCTAGTCTAGGTCCTTTGAATATGTTCATACATTTTAGGATCTGCTTGTTAATTTCTGCAAAAGAAAAAAGGTAAGCACAGAACCTACAGTCCCTACACTCTGAGGCCAGGAGTTGCACACAAGCCTGAGCAACATAGTAAACCCCTGTCTCTATAAAAAATGAAAAGAATTAGCTAGATGTGGTGCCATGCCTGTAGTCCTCGCTATTGAGGAGAATGAGACAGGAGGATTGCTTGACACAATCAACCAATGATCACAGGATTCAGTGAGCAATAATCGCACAAGTGCCCTTCAGCCTCGGGCAACAGAACAGGACCTTGTCTCAAAACAAATAAACAAACAAATCTGTGGAGAAAAAATGTATAAAAAGATTTTAATAGGAAATACATTCAATTTAACTTTTAATTTGTTCTTTTGAATGCTGTCCTAATTGAAATTGTTTTTATATTTTTATCTTCGACTATTAGTTGCATGTAGGAAAACTATTGGATTTTGAGCTGTTTCTAGGTTTTCCAGTGTATTGGTATATGATTCCTCCTAGTAGTCTCCAATGACACTTTGGATTTCTGTCGTGTCATTGTAATGTTTCCTTTTTCATCTCCCGTCTTGTTTATTTGTGTCTTCTCTCTTTTTCTCTTAATCCATCTGGCAAAGGTGTGTCAATTTTGCTTATCTTTTTAAAAAAGCAACTTTTCATTTCATTGAACTTTTTCATTTTTTGTGGTCTTGATTTCATTGATTTCTGCTCTGATCTTAATTTTTTTTTCTTCTACTAACTTCGACTTTGTTTTGTTCTGGTTTTTCTAGTTCTTTGAGATTCATCATTAGGAGGTTTTTTTATTCTTATCTAATCAACAAAGCATTTTTTTATCTTGTCATTTTTAACTATTTTCATTACAAGGCTCTAGCAAGGTATCTATTTTACCAAGTGCTAGAAATAGCTGTTACTATTTTTCTAATATAAAAAAATATAAAAATACTATTAAAATCAACCAAATTATATGCTCCATACATGGAGTGGATTTCCCTAAATACAACATCATCACACCAATTTGTATGATGTTGTTAGTGTTTTTCCAGTTAACTATGATTCTCATACCTTCTTCTTAGGCAAATTCTAAACAGTTTTCAACATTCGAGTTCATCCTTCAACTTAAAGTCTGTCTGAATATTCGAGATAATATTAAATTAAAATTTTTCTTATTCACCTACCACATACACACAAGTTATAATGTGTCCCATCAGACATGAATTATCATCTCCACTTTCCATGTTGGGAAATTGAGCTTAAGACCTCGTAACTCTGGAAACGGAATTTGATATTTCAACTTTTGTGCTGATTCCTCATCTTGAGTCTGTAAATGACACAGAACACCAATTCTTTCTTATTTATTTGCTGCTCAAAATTGTATCTGCAGGATGTAAACATTTGCAATTTTTAAGGTGAGCTTGGGATGGAAGCTGATTTAGCCACTGGGCTGTGCTTATTTGTAGCTCCATCAAAAGTACTCCCCAAACAAGCCATCTAAGTAAAATGTAGGCCTGTTTCAATCTGTTTCAGCTTTGGAATGGAAATAAGTGCTACACAAAGGGACCATAACAGGCCACTGGCATTTTATGATTCTGAATGGCCTGTCCTCTTTCCATTGAGGCTGATTTTTTTTTCTCACCTTCAGAAGCAGCAGCTATAGCTTTGAGGGTTAACTTTATGTGTCTAGTTGGATGACAAAGTCTGCCCAGATTAAACATGGTTTCTGCAAATGTCTATGAAGGTGTTTCCCATTGAAATGAGCATTTGAATTGGAGGACTCAGTAAAGCAGTTTGCCCTCCCCAATATAAGTGGGCCATTTCCAATTTGTTGAGGGCCTAAAATAGCATAACAAGTGGAGAAAGGAGGAATTTACTCTTTCTTGCCTTCCATTGCTCGAGGAGGGACATTTCATCTTTTTTTTATTTTAGAATAGATTTACACTGTCGTATCTCTTGGTTCTTCGGCCTTAGGACTCAGCCTAAATTTTACTGCAGGCTGCAGAGGGAAGTAGTGGGACTTCTCAGTCTACAATCACATGAGCTAAGCCCTGTAATGAATCTCCTCTTCACACTTATGACATATATTATGTGATATATAACATGTAATAAATTTGTATAAAGTATAATAATAATTATATATGAAAGCATTTTATGGGTTCTGCTTCTCTGGAAAACTGTGAGTAATACACCCTTCAAGGACAGTGATTCAATACATGCGCTCTCTGTGGGCCTGGCTTGTGCCCAGTAATGTCACAGGTGCCAAGGGGTTAGAGGGCAGAAGGCAGACACCATCTCTGCTCTCATATTGCAGGCGTGCATTAAGGCAGCGGTTCTCAAGCTATGGGTCGCAACTCCTTTGTTCAATTGGTAACAACGTGGGCATTAGGAAGGTTGAGAACCACTGCATTAGGGTAATACAAAGAACAAGCTTGAAAGAGGCAAAATTAATGCTGAATTTAAATGTGAGAATAGACATGAATAAATGAAAAGGTGATAAAATATTAAGTAAGAGGAAATCTGAGGTTATTAGTCTTAACCTATTCATGGTACAGAGCAGATATATGAACCTAGAGCAAGGAATTGTCATGTTCATGAAAATTTCTTAGTCTACACAGAGTAATTCAATAACATGGCAGCAGCACTTTACTTATTACAGGGAGAAACCTGAAGTTATATAAAAATGCATTATGCTTCACACTGCACTGTGGTCTACCCTATAGTGTAAAATGATAGTATACAGTCTATAATGTGAAGACTATAGAATATAGTTCTCAAACGGTTGCTTGATTTTTAAAAGTAGATTCAATGGTTCTACTATTACTTAGAACAGGTATAAAAAGTTGACGCACATAATTACAGAAACCGAGGAGCCCCATGTTCTGCAGGCAAGCTGGAGACCCAGGAGAGCAGGTGATCCCAGTTCTAGTCTGACTTTGAGGGCCTGAAAACTGTGTCATAAATCCTAATCCAAAGGAAGAAGACTGATGTCCCACCTCAGTCGGTCAGATGCAGAAAGAGTGATTTCTCCCTTCCTCTGCCTTTGTGCTGTATTCAGGACCTCAACAGATTAGAGGAGGGACTGGACCATCTGCTTTACTCAGTCTGTCAATTCAGTGGCAGACATATCCAGAGAAATGTTTACTCAAATATCTGGGCACCCTGTGCCAAATCAAATTGGCACATAAAGTTAATTATCTGAAGGTGCCTACATCATAGGTCTTTGTTCATCTCAGCCCTTTCTCAACCCTACATCCCACACACCAGTGCTCCTGTGGGGCCAGACCAGATGGCTTTTCTCTTAAATCCCACACCACCGGACAGACCACACGTGATCCATACCAATCAGCAAAAGAGCACAAAACCAACAAACATCCATCACCCTGCCCTATTTTACACAGAACCACTCTACTAATAGGGCTATTTAAAAACACCAAGCATTTGTATGCCTTTTATAGCTTATAATTTAGTTTAAGTTCACTTCATAATAATAGTGTGTGTAAATAATATTTATCTTTATTTTCCAGATGAGGAATGTAGGGTTCACAGAGGATAAATAGATTCCTCAAGGTCATATGGCTATTTAAGGGCTGAGCCAGGCCTGGTAGCCTATGACTTTCTACTATCAAAAACCACCCTCTGAGATGTGTCCATGCAGGCTGATCAGTTGTCACACATGTACCCCATCTGGTGGGAGATGTTAATAATACGGGAGGCTAGGTGTGGGTGTATGTATATGTGCGTGTGCGTGTAGCAGGGAATGCATGGAAAATCTCTGTGTCTTCCATTAATTTTGCTTTGGACCTAAAGCTACTCCCCAAATCTGCAATCTAATTTTAAGAAACATCATCTGGAATATTGGGCAACTTTCAGTTCTTGCTCAGGAGAAGGATGAAGAGCCAGTTCCTAACTTCTTTAACTTCTTTCTCCTGAGTGGCCCTGGCACCAGTTCTGTGATTTCTGTAGTGATCTAGGTTGGGCCACTTCATTTACAGGCTTCTGTGGAAACACAGAAATGCATGCGACCATGCTGAACTTCTACCACGGTTTTAAGTGTATCTGTGGTTCAGCAAACATTTTACAAATGATGTCTGTGACAGACAATTCCCAGTTCTACACCCCAGGATCTCACAGTGGGTGAGAACTTGAGTTCTTTTGAGGCATTAGGCATTTTTACTCAGGATTCATTTCAGACACAGCCAGAGCTCTCCAGTATCCTCCCCTAGACAATATTCCACATGCACTCTCTGTCTTATCACAGTGAGCCTTTGTCTCTCTGCAAACACCTGACATTCTGACCTCAGGTACACTCCAGATACGAGTTAGAGCACTATCTCAAACTTGCTTCTTTGGAAATTTTGAAGAGGGCCAGGGGGATTAAAATAAGGTAATAATTTTTAGATTAAAAATATTAATGACCTGCCTTATTTGAACAAACAAAAAGGAAAAGTCAAAGCAACATATATTATGAAAACCAAAAATATGATACTTTTGTTGTTACTGTTGTGGAGAACTGACTAAAAATATCACAAATGACAGCACGGTTTCATTTTCTGCTTCTGTGTTATTACCTTCCCACACTCGAATTCTAAAGCATGCTTGTTTGAAGGAGGTTTCTTACATATTATTTCCCATGTTCCTCTTCCTAATAACCTTGCCTTATTCCATGAATATTTTTGTGCATCTACAAGATGGCTAGCATTGCAACAGGGGATCAGGATTCAGTTACCAAATTTATTTGTCACCTCAAAAAAATGAAGCAGATTTTTTTTTCCAATGAGAAATCAGAGGCTCAGAGAGTCCAAACGATTTGCCCAGGGTCATGGAGCTAGTAAATAACAGGACAGGATATGAACTACATGATCTGCCTCAAAACACTGAACCAGACTACAGTCTCTCCAATAAATCAGGCTGCCACCATAGTCAAAAACCACCCGCTCCAGTTTTGTCATACTAGAAGCCTTGTGAAAATTAATGTGCAAGAATCTAGCATATTTCCTGTTTGCCTTCATAACATTTACAGCTGATATATTTTTAGGGACATCAGCCCTAAATATCAAGAGAATATTATGTCTTAATTTATCTGCTTGCATGTTAAATCCTACTTGTGAGATACAGTGAGAATACAACTTCAATCAACGTAGAATGTTCAAGATCACTTACCTAGAACACTTACTCTGTTTAATAAAACCAAAAATAGTAAGCTTTTGGTCTGAAATGCATCGAGTAGGATGATAAACACTTTTGCATGTTTTATCCCCTTCAAGCCTCCCAACAACATTATTATTTACGTATGACCCATAAGAAAAGTGAGTATTAGAAAGCTTAAGTAGAGGATAGATCAAGACAGAAACTAACTTGAATTCCACTCCACAACCTGTGTTTTTAACCACAATATTCATCTGCCTATAAAAGGAGGAAATTAGGATTTGTAGAGCATGCATATTTTACTACTGAGCAGGGATAAGAATGCAGGCCTGTACGTGCCCAGTGCAAAGTGTGCTGTGCCTTCAGAAAGCTTAACTTTCTGTGTGTAGCCTCCTGGTTAAACTGTAGATTGCTAAGATCCAGCCTATAAAATAGATGTCTCAAACCGTGCATTTCAGATTCCTGGCATTTCCACCTTCCTCTGGAACTGGTTATTATTTTAGAATAACCTCTTTGCAATGCTAATTTATGGGCTAAATAACAATAGTAATGATAGCAATAATAAGAAATGATCAATGGTGATGATGATGATGATAATGTTGTTATCACTGTAAGTCCCCTTCCAAGTGGCCTTGTTTTTCAGAGAGAATTGAGCAGAGAGCAAATCGGAAACCTGCAATGAAAAGTCTTAGCTGGTAAATTGCCCTATGTGAATCTCCTTTGATTTTTTGCATTTTTCTGTAAGATAATTTGAATTCTAAATGGCACTTCAACCAGAGAGTGTGAAATCTCAAATCTGTACTGTAAAAGTTGCACAACTGAGCTCTGATAAGTAACCTCAAGTAATTTGAAATTTAATGCACCATTAAAACCATTTTCTCTTCCCATCTACCTGTGTGGCCAATTTTTCATAGACAGATTTCCTTTTAGAAAGTCTGGCACCCTCCTCCAGCCCTGAATGGTACTCTTAGATTGTGAAATGTCAATGCATATGCCATCTAGCCACAGTAGAATGATGACCATTCTTTAAAACAGTTTTAATTGAGCTCCTCATTTGCAGTTATTTAACTCCCTTGTGAGGCGGTTAAATAGGGATTTCAAGTTTTGCTGACATATGGGTGGGGCAGAGGGATCTGTGCATGCCCCGTCTTCCTTCTACAATCTTTCTCGGGTACCATTTCCAAAGCAGATGAATATTTATTATCTGAGAAATTTTAGAAGCAATAAAGCTCTGCCTCAGAAAAAAAATAATTAATCCTCAGAAGAAAAAGAAGTTAGCTCTGAGAAAGAAGATTGAGGCTGAGTAACCCAAGCCTGAAGAGACTCAGGGGTATGATCCCAGGCAGTGAATCAGACATCAAAATATGAACTATTGTCATAGCTGGAAAAAAAAGAGACAATAGGGAAAAATATCATGAATGGATATTTCTGATCTCCAATTTCATATCACTGTTTTAAAAACAGGCAGTATCCATGTGATGGATACCGGCAGTATCCAGTGGCTCTCATGTTTGCAAATTTTCAGAGGAAAGACTTTTAGTTTCCATCATGATCCAAAACCATGATTTATAGCAGGAAAGTTGCATTAAGACATCGAATATAAAATAATTAGTGTAGAGTCTGGTAACAAGAGGTGTCATCATGAGTTTCTCTCCCAGACAAGCCACTCTTGATTTTCTGAGCCAACACACAGAGGTCCTATAACTTCTGTGTGTCAGAACACAGCATGTGGCTGTGGGGGCCAGGGCACAGACTGACAGAAACCCAGGGATGGAAGATGGGCTTATCTTCCACGTCTAAACTCCAAGACCTGTTCCAAGTATACAGACAGTATCACCATCATACTTTCACCAGCTTCCACTCGTGTCTCTCTGGAATCCAGAGCTTATACCCACCCAAACTCAGTGAATGGCTAACTTAAAGCTATAAGCCATCTGCACCAAACACCCCCAAACCAGTACTGCCTCTTAAAACCTCACAATACCAATCATTCCTTTATTTTAATGGAAGACCCTATAAAGTTACTTTGATGTTTGTTACTGAGGTAAGTTTTGGTATTATAAATTATTACGACTTGAAAATTCACAAGTGAAAAGTCCCTTTCTGGGGGCTCTTCCCATTCTGATCATTCCTTGGGCAGTCCATACATAAGATGACATTCAGTGTTTGTTACCTCTGTGCCTCTTGTTAGATCTGTCCAGGGGTTCCTTGGCCCCTTTGTTCCCAGTGTCAGGAAGGAATACTGGTACGAGATCAAGTCCATGACAGAATGATCACAGATACAAATCAGTCCCACACACAACACTGATGGCGAAGCAAAAATATGTCTCAGGTGGAGAGATGGGCCATTTTCTGCGAGGGGAGAAAGACCCTGCAGTCTGAGCACACACTGTCTCTTATATGTTCTTTAGTTAGTCCTGCCTGCCTTTCTCCTGGAAAGATTGGCTGCTGATTGACCTATTGGGGTTATGTAACAGGTTATATTGCAGGTTACATAATGGATTGGTTATATAAATTTCTCTTACTATGTATGCATCTTTCCAGAATCCTTCATTAAAGCTCCACCCATGCTATGCTACTTAGGTAGTAATGAGCCCCAGGTCAGTTAAAGGTCACCAGAAGCTCTTACAGTGTATGTTCCCACCAGGAAAAAGTTTCCAACTGCTGAGCTACAGTTTGCTTCCCGCTTTCTGCCCTTAGCCACTTCCTTGACATTTCTTTACTCTCAGCCAGACCTAACACTCTTGAACCTTTAAATAGGACTCTTTTCTAAATGAACCTTTTTCAGTCATAACAAATATTGTAGGACATTTTAAATTTGACATCACTTAACATAACCCCTATATGATTTAATCTTCACGACAACCCAGTCAGTTATTATACTTCCCATTTTACAGGTGAAGAAATAATAAGTCTTAGTTTACTAACTTCCCCGAGTTCATTTAATTATTAAGTGGAAAGATAAGAGTCAAATATATTTTTGTTTAACTCCAAAAGTCAGGTTGTTAGCACTATATTACACCAGCTGCACCTCTTTTTATAAGAACGTATACTAAGACTAAAATAAAAAAAAAAAGTTGAAAAACATAATCCGTTCTCTCTTAATCTCTGGGTCTCTGTTTCTGTCTCTACCGTATGCATGTGTTCACAAACACACAGCTGGTCACACATGGACATTCCGGAAACACCAATATCCTATAACAAGAAAGGTCTGGAGGCTTTCTTAAGCCCCCAAAATATCCCCAATGGTGCTATTTTTGTTGGTTCTTAATGGAATTTTTATTCCATTACTTTCTTGGGCAGCGCCAGTGGCTCAGTGAGTAGGATGCCGACCCCATATACCAAGGGTGGCAGGTTTTAACCTGGCCCTGGCCAAACTGCAACAAAAAAATAGCCAGGTGTTGTGGTGGGCACCTATAGTCCCAGCTACTCGGGAGGCTGAGGGTAGAGAACAGCCTAAGCCCAAGAGCTGGAGTTGCTGTGAGCTGTGATGCCACAGCACTCTACCGAGGGCGATAAAGTGAAACTCTGTTTCAAAAAAAAATTTTAAAACTTCCATTACTTTCCCATACTTTTGAATTGGGAATGATCTTTACAAGGCTCTTGTTTTTTTTTTTTTTGCACACCTACCCAACAGAAAATTAACATGAAGCTCATTAGAAATGGGTCACTGAAGCAGAGATCAGTAAAACAAGGCCTTACACAGGAGATGAGGAATAAAAATAATGATAGCAGTTGTCCTAAGGCATCTATGGATGTCAGAGCACCCAGAAATCAAAGTACTCTTTCTAGAATACTAGAAATGAAATTTGCAAACTCAATCCTCCATCCCAAGTATTATTTTAGGAGCTTAGAACTCAACATTTGTTTTTTCAACACAAAATCACAGCTGCCAACATGGAGTGGTTTCTCTGTTAGTTTCATAACAAAATACCATAAATGAGGTGGTTTATAAACAACAGAAATTTATTTCTCACAATTCTGGACACTGAGAAGTTTGAGATTAAGGAACCAGCAGATTTTTTTGTCTAGCAAGGACTCCTTTCCCTCTCCTGGCTCCATCTGGATTCCAGCTGTGTCCTCACATTGCAGAAAGAGGCCAGGCTGCTGTCTGGAATCTTTTTTAACAAGGACACAAATGTTATTCATGAGGGCTCCACGCTCACGAACTGATCATCCTCGAAAAACCACACCTCTTAATACCATAACATTGGCAATTAAGTCTCAGCATATAAAATTTGCAGAGACACATTCATACCATAACAGTTTTCATTAAAATTCACTTGATATTTGCCATTTATTTACTCAAATATATTTTTGACCACCCTCTCCATGTAAGGAATTGTGCCAGAAGAGGTGAAGATAGGGTGAAAGGGAAAGTTCTCACAGCGCTGGTTTTCTTACTCAGCAATTATCTTAAAATGTGGCAGGTGACAGGACGGGCTTCCAAGGGAGAACATCTACTACAATGGGGTTGCAATGGTTTGGACATCTTTAAATTAAAGAGAAATTTCCGTTCCTACTCTGCTTCATCCTAGATACCAACCTTAGGTAAATTACAGAAAGTTGGTGGATCTGAATTTCCTCACTTTTCAAAACTAGTATGACAGTAGATCCTTAACCAGGATTAGAAGGATAAACTAAACATGTCAGTAAGTTTTCCAACACCGTCCAGAACGCTAGAAGGTTTCCAAGGAAGGTATGTGTCCTCTTCTCCCGAACTCACACTGGGAGTTTTATAAATGGCTGTTATAAAATAACAAGACGGATTTTTATATTAACACTATCAGGACTGCAGTGTACAAAAAGGGCTTTGACTCTTTCCAAGTAGCACTGTCAAAACAGCATTGTCATTGCTTACATAACTTTGGACAAATTCTTTCTCAAAATTGTTTCTATGGTCAGTTTCTAAGACATTCACCAGCTGTTTACTGGTTTTTTGATTGCATTTCTAATTTTTAAATCATTTCTTTAAAATTTTTCTTCTCTGTTTTTTTTTTTTTTTTTATACTGTGTTACCCTTGGTAGACTGCCATGGCATCACAGCTCACAGCAACCTCAAACTCTTGGGTTTAAGAAATTCTCCTGCCTCAGCCTATCAAGTAGCTGGGACTACCAGTGCCCGCCACAATGCTTAGTTATTTTTTCTCTCTTTTTTTTTTTTTTTTTTTTTTGCAGTTTTTGCCCAGGGCTGGGTTTGAACCCGCCACCTCTGGTATATGGGGCTGGCACCCTATTCCTTTGAGCCACAGGCGCCACCCTGCCTGGCTATTTTAGAGACGAGGTCTTGCTCTCACTCAGGTTGCTTTCCAACTTGTGAGCACAGGTAATCCACCCCCCTTAGCCTCTCAGAGTGTTAATATTACAGGCGTGAGCCCCATACTAGGCCCTTCTTCTCTATTTTTAAAATTATACATTTTTATTTAAAAATAGGAAAAGATATGAAAAAAATAAAAATTTCCTACAAACCTGCCAGCAAGAATTAAGAAATATTAACATTATTTATAATAATCATTATAGGTTTTTTGCTGTTCTTTTAGCAATAAAAACGTGATCGTTTTTACATGCAACTTCATATCTAAATTTGTTACAGCCCCTTCACTCACATACCATGCTTATGTCATTAAATATTCATTAAAATGGGATTTTAATGCCTTTAAAATAGTGTATCATGTGGATTCATTAAACAGTTGCTATTTGTTTTTGAAACAAAAAGAAAATTTTTCTAATTTATAAGTTTTGACTTAATATGCTTTTTGCTTTCTCTAAAATATGACTTTAATCTGAAAGGTAGGAAAAGATAAAAGAAAGCAACAATGAACAAATACCTGCTATACACCTGAAAATTCTGAGATATGTAATATTACCCCCCCTATTTTGAACATTTTAGGTACAAAATTTCATAAAGCTTAAATACTTTGCTCTGAGCTATGTATCTAGAAAGTGCCCTTGATGGCACCATGGTCCTTGGAGCGTCCAGTTTCTTAACTTTGTAACAGAAGGCCTTGTGAGTGATTTAGAAACTCCTGATGGTGGCACATGGGCTCATCCAGCCCCACCCGGACCTGTCCAGGTGGTGCCTTGTATGTAAAGGTTATTCAGGAAAACAGTGGTTGCATCAATGGGACTCTCCAGTTGCAGGAAAACAAGCTCAGGGCTCCTGCAATTTGCATTATGGTGAATTGTGTAATTATTACATTGTATTTTATAATGTAGCAATAATAGAGATAAAGTGCATGATAAATGTAACTCACTTGAATCATCCCTGCACAATCTCCCTCTCCTAGTCATTGTCTTCCAAAAAACCAGTCCCTGGTGCCAAAAAGGTTGGGGACTGTATACCTATTGCCTCATAGCCTTGGATTTTAACTGAGTTGTAGGATGCCCAGTTGCTGGTAATCACCGTTCAGTTTCTGTGTCTATGTCATTGACTACTTTAGGTATGTCATGTAACGGTTAAGTAGAATTATATAGTATTTGTTATTTTATATATTTTTATTTTTTTTAATTTTCTCTATACATACACATGTTTATTTGGTTTCCTCTTTTTGCCTTCACAAAATTAAAAAGGCTTAAAATAAAAATAACAATATTTATTGTTAATGTGTGAAGTGCCTTAGTAATACACTATAGATTTAATCTAAAGTAAGAATGCTTTGAAGACATAGCCACTTTAAGATACGGGGATATTATATAACCCATAAAGAAAAATCTGTGGCTCAGCCCCCGTAGCACGGTGGTCACAGTGCCAGCCACATACACTGAGGCTGGCGCATTTGAATCCAGCCCACACCAGCTAAACAACAATGACAACCGCAACAACAAAAAAAATAGTAGGCTATTGTGGTGGGCACATGTAGTCCCAGCTACTTGGGAGGTTGAGTCAAGAGAATCACTGAAGCCCAAGAGTTTGAGGTTGCTGTGAGCTACGATGCCACAGCACTCTACGAAGGCAACATAGTGAGACTCTGTCTCAAAAAAGAAAAAAAAAAGAAAGATCTGTTTAATGTGTTGAACGATAAGTAATAACATGGTTGACATTTACTTTTATGGTGAGACTACAAAAGTCACAAAGACAAATAGCAGAACAGCTCTTTGAGGAGACATTCTCACTGTCCTCCAGAATTGCTGGCTTTTCTATCAATAAAAGTGGAATTGTTGATCTCTCAACCACTTCTCCGTTAATTGACTTGGGTGACATGTAGACAGATTCCTTGGTCTGGCAACATATTTTGGTGACCAGGAAGGGACCATCTGCTGGGTGGCTCAGTGAGTACAGCCTCACCTAGAGCTCTGGAAATTGGCCTGGACAGGCAAGACTGCAACATGCCTCCCTGCTGCTCCTTGCGACGCTGCCAGAATACCTTTCTTTGTGGTGTCCTCCTCTCACCAGCACCGCACATTTATGTAGAAATCCTTTCCACTTTTATTCAGGTGCACACAGGGGATAGAGTCCCCGTCTGGTTGACTAGGTATCTCTATTTCCTGTGGATCCCAACCATGGGGGTCACTTATCAGTTCTACAGGATAGCCCTGAAAAAAGAAAAGAAAAGAAAAGAATGGGCAGCGCCTGTCGCTCAAAGGAGTAGGGCACTGGCCCATATGCCGGAGGTGGTAGGTTCAAACCCAGCCCAGGCCAAAATATGCAAAAAAAAGAAAAAAGAAAGTGTCCCAGCCAGACTTTAAACCCAGAAATGTTGGATTACTGGTCCATACTTTATACCATAGTAGTCAACAACAACTGAATGATTCTAACAGAAGAAGAATGACAATTCCAAAACATGTGTGCCCTCTTTCATCACTTACACAATTCTCAGAATATTTATATAGGCTGCTTTGGCAGAAGAGAAGCAAAGTGTTGAAAGTAATTTAGCTCTTGATAATTACGAGACATAAACCCAAATCCTTTTTTTTTTTTTAACTATTACTCCTTTGGAAGACTGTCCCTGTCAAACACGCCTGAGCACATCAATCAATTCTACTGCAGCATTTCTCTCTACACATCAACCACGTCCTTTCCAGAACTGCCCATAGTGACAGTTTTAGCAGTTTTAATTAACAAGCACAATTAGACTGGAGAAAATTAGTTTCCTAAATGCCAATCAGTCCTGTTTTCTTTCTCATGGGTCCCCAGATAAAGATTGTAGGTGATACAACTGCTGGACAGTGTTACAGAACCCAAGGGCCCGCAGTGGCCGGCCAGGGATTCAGACTCAGCCTGGCTGTGAACCAGACAGGATCAGGAATGAACATGGGCAAATGCCTTTTAAAATGCATCCAAGAAACAACCACCACCAGAGGCGTCTCTGGTTTCTGAATTTTCATTTCAGGGAAGTAAAAAGCTATCAAGTTACTCTGCTCCTTTTAGCCAGGGACACTAACCAGTCTTTTCAGATTTCCAGCTCCGGAAGCCTTAAGCACACCCCTTGAATGGAAGGTTTTTTGAGATCATAAGACTTGGGAGTGGATTGAAAGAGGATAGGAATATAAATAAGATTTAAAAGAATTGATTCATAGCTTTGGATATATAAAGATGAGCTTATTTATAAAAAGTCAGTAGCAGATTACGGCATCATCCATCAAGCACATACAGATATTGAGTGTTTAGAATGACAATTCTGTGAGTTTCCAGCACAGATTGTGTTTCTTTCTATTCCATTGACCTAATCTAAAAAGGGGCTGACTTGTGCAGAAAATGGGAGGAAGGAGGCAACTCACATAAAGTCTGAACCATGAACCTTGTCCTAGTAAAACTGTAGGTATTATATTGGGGCACCATTTTTCCTTTACTGCTACGAAGCATCTTGGAAGTGTGGACTCTATCTGCCTGGGTTGGAATTCTGGCTCTGTATGTACTGGCTGTGTGGCTTTGATCCAGTTACTTCTTCTCTATGTGTCTTAGCTTCATCTTCTACAAAAAAGGGTTAATAATGGCACCTGTCACCTAGTATTGTTATAAGGAGTAAATGAGATACTGCTTGAATATTGCTTCAAATTGTGTCTGGAATCTCTTTAGTCCTAGATACGTATATATTATATGAAAAATGTTTCTGAAATAAATTTTATTTTCTGGTCCTTCTTTCTCACCTGATCACTGAAAACTGAACAACTTCAGGCAACAGAGGCACAAAAACGTTTCCTCTCCTTTCATCTCCAAAGACCCTGATTCTGCTCCAGTTCCTTTCCTAGAAAGGAGGATCTATCAGGTTTAACATGCTCAATTTCTTGCTCCTGCATACTCACAACTCATTTATACTGCCACTTACCCCTCTTTTCATCCTAAAGCCTCCTAAACAGCAATCTCTCCTTTTGTTCAAAAAGCTCATTTCTTCCCTGGCCCCTGGTTAGAAGAACCTTCTCTCCTTCAGTCTACTTAATTGTAAGAATTTTGTTAAAAAATAAATTAGTAAATACAAAATAACTAACTATTGTGAGTCAACTAGAAACCAAAAATTTCCTTGGCAATGCAAAATGAGTCATTCATAGGATATGGTAGGAAATCCTAGCCTGAACACAAATCTTACAGTTTTGTAAAAGCTTAGAAGGAAAATCCAAAGGGGGTGAGAAGACTCAGAAACTCTCACAAAGCTTAGTAAGGAGAATGAGGCAGTGGTGGGAATGGAAGAATGATGAAAGAATAAACCTGTTACTTCTCTATTTCCAGCCAAGCTCCTTTTCAGCTACTATTCCTATTGGCCACTTTGGATATTGAAAAAGAGAATGAAATAGTTATGTCTATGAGTATTATTTTAGAGGAGAACGAATGTTTGTAAGGATGGCCAAATACCCAGAAATTAGGGTCTTTGTTCTTTCTCCAAAAATAATTTAACAAGAGAAAAAATGCTTTTCTTGTTAAATTTAATTTATCCTAAAATTTCATTAACCAAGCTTTGTCATTTACTAAACCTTATTGATTGATATTTTACACTGATTCATAAAAATTACCCATGTCTGATGATACCAAAAAAATAAAGGAAACAACTAGCATGTCATGGTAGAGCATATGAATTATTTTCCATATCTCATCACAGTTGGAAGATAGTTTCATCAAAGAATCATCAATTTTTTAGACTCTTCAAGATTTATTCCTGAGTGTCCATTTTTCAATTGGAAAAGAGGTAGACATAATTGTCAGAGGACTTGTTGGTTGAAATACCCTAAAGTCTTGGGCAATTTGTTATCCTACAACAGAAGCCCAAGGAAATTGGGGATTAAAGGTTTACTTTATCAATGCAATGAAAGAAAAATATTTTCAATTGATGTCATAATATACATGATGTTTCATAGATAGCATAAATAATGATTCTCAGAGCTCATCTCAGCTCATGTGGAATTCAAAAGTGAAACAGACCTATAATAATACTCACAGTTACAGGGGGAATTAAAGAGTTACAATTTTATGTGAATTTTAGATTTATTTTTATACTTTCTTGCATCTTTTTTAAATGATTTACTCAGGACAATTTATTCATCTTCCCTGTTCTGCCTCCAAACCATTGTTGTAAACTTCTTTCAAATTCGTATTCACTTTTGTATCACTCTACCTCCCTAGAGACCAAGTTTGTTTGAGCACACAATAAATTCGAGTGAGCTTTATGCTGACCATGAACTATAACATAATCCTCGGTCAAACAATAGTTATAATCACAGCCATTTAGATATCTCTTTCAGAATTTTAAGTAGGAGGTAAAACAACAAATAAAGTTAGCTTTGGGGGAGGCACACAATTATAAGAGTGACTTTACCTAACAAATGCAATCAATGTAACCTGGTTCTTTGTACCATCAATGAATACCCAAAAATAAAATAAAATAAAGTTAGCTATAAAGTTGATATGTGAGGCAGGCAAGGAGTAAGCAGAGCAGGAAAAGGAAATCATAACAGGTGTTCAAAGAAAATCGAGGAGGTGCCAGTGAGTTCCCTAGAAGGGAGACAGAAATGAGTCATCTTTCCAACTGCTATTTCTTATAAAGTTGTTGAGATTTGATGAAATTTCACTGGCATCCTTCTAATAACTTATTTTGTGAGTTAACAGGGTTGAACCCCTGTTCTTTTTAGCCAACAGGGCCTTGCCCAGCATACCCTCTTGACTGCCTGTCAAGATAAGCAGAGGTTGCGTTATCACAGGCACTGAGAGGAAAAGGAACACCAGCAATGTGCTTGTCCAGTGCTCCAGATATGCAATTCATCAGAAATGCCTGGGGAACTTTCTAAAAATAAAGATTCCCAGACTTATTCTGGCTGAGAATAGGTTCAGAAAAACCAATGTTTTCTAAAGATCCCTAGGTATTTCTCGTGATCAGCTACATTGGGGATTCTAAACTCAGAGTCCTTTATCTTCTCTGGTTTACAGATATCTTCAAAAATCAGAAATCAGATAAAATTACCATTCTTGTTTCATTATATGACATTTATAGGTGCTTTTGTGTAACTTTGGGATCCCTGACGTACACCTAGCCCAATATCCCTTGTGAACATAAAGGAAAAATGACCAGTCCAATAACCAGCCTATAGGAAGTGGCCAAACCTGTTATCTGAGCTTTTAGAGACATTCAAAACTAATAAATTAATAAATGATGTGTTTTCCAGTGGCCAAAAAGAAACTACATTCTGTATTTCAACAAAGGCTATGTAATACATGTATACAAAATTAGTTGCAGAGGTGTTAAGGGACTAAGATAGGAAAAAGATATGGCAGAGGCAATAATTCCAGAGTTATGACCTTGGCTGGGGAAGTAGAGAGAAGGGGTTAGGATTATCAGAACCTCTGGTCCCAGCTGGTGTGGGTGCTCCAGTAGCACAGGCAGGGAGCTGTGCAGATCTAGGACTTCAATCTCTGCAGAGGGGATTCTGCCCACTTGTTGCTGGCACTATTAAAAGAGGCAATAAAACTGATTCTGGAAGTAATAACAGCGGCTGGAGGCTGGAACCAACTATGGCCACTGAGACAATGCTAACAGAAATAGAAAGCAAACCAAAAGCTGATCCTTACTTATTCCCTTGCCTTACTGGAAGAATGGAAACAGAAAATGTGGTAGCTCAAAAATATCCCCACAAATCACTTCAAAAAGAGAGAGCTTGATTTCCCTTCCTTTCAGTGTGGACTGAACTTAGTGACTCACTTCCAATGAACAGAATATAATGAAAGTGATGGTGTATAACTTTGGCAACTTTTCATAGAAAAGAAAGAGTAACGTAGAGGGTAGTTTCAAAAGCCATGGAGAAGTATTTCTGGGCAATCAGAGGCTGAGTCCTAATCCAGAAACATCCATTAGCCTGGCTAAATTTCAGATTAGCTATGGGCTAATGACTTCTACACCTTGTATTCTCCCCGATTTTGGACAAGCATGTTCTTTTTAGCAAAGTATCTCTAGAATGGAAGAAAAAGTATCCAATGTATACACCCCTAATATGAAGCAAATTTATATCTTTCAAGTGATGGCTACAACCCAATTATTGCACAAAAAGACCGGGAAAGGGGAGAGGGAGGGAAGGAGAGGGAGAGAGTGGGGGTAGAGAGGATGAAAGGTGAGATCACCTTGTGGTGCATATTTGAAGGGTCAGGAGAAAACTTCTAAATATGGATCAAAAATGTTTTCACATAGTAAATGAGAAAATCTCATGAATGTTATGTCAATCAAGTTGATAAAAATATCTCAGATTGTATGTGAAGCCCGCACACTGTACCCCATGATTGAATTATTGTACACAGCTATGATTCAATAAAAAAAAAAAAAGAATGTCTATAGCAGCTATCTTATGCTTATCTCACTTTTGTAAGTTATACAAGTGAAGCAGATAACTTGGCTCTTTATCTCTCTTTGGGTTGGGAGAAATTGTACTCAAGGAGATACCCTGCTAAGAGCCTCACATATGCCTAGATGTTATTAAGATGATGAAATTTTGATATAAGACTCCTGGTGAACTTGCAGTGGAGTGTGTGTATTTTGTAAGTAGGAGAAGTGTAAATAATTATTATCCAGATTACACACTGTGGTGGTTTTACACTTGGACCCCAAATTTTTGGATGCACCTCCCTTTAGGACGTGTCAGGCATCGAGATGAGACTGCAGCTTGCCCTGATACACTGATTGTGACCTTGAAAGACCTTGAGAATGAAGCACCTAGCTAAGCTTCCCCCATATTTATGACCCACAGATACTGTCAGATAATAAAAGTGGGTTGTTTTAAGCCACTAAGCTTTGGGGTAGTATTTTATGTAGCTACACAGCAATAGATAACTAATACAAAGGGCAATGAGAAAAATAGTTTTTAAAGTGTCAGACACAGCATCACAAAAGAAAATATAGATGGGAAGATTTAGAACTGAGAGATTAATCACTTTTTTCGTTCAACTTTTTCATATTCAGCATTGCTGTAGATGTATACAAATGTCCATTCAATAATACTAACACCTTTATGGTTAACAAGTTGCAATGATCATTCAACCAAATAAAAGTACTCTCACTTTCTCTGCCAAATGAGAAATGCAAAGCTCCAACAAACATGGGCTTTGTAGTCAACAGTCTAAGAATCCTTTTGGGGGCATTTTCTTAATCAATGAACATTTCCTTCTTTTCAGTACTAGGCTAACTGCAGAGCAAAGTTGTGGTAATAGCATCTAAAATAGAGTGTATACGTGTAATGGAGAGAAGAGCTCTTGATCTTCAGACCACAAATCAGGTGTCCAAGTTCAAGCAAGTGCAATAATTCAAAGTTTTCTCTAACCTGAATATTCTTCAAAACTGATGTGTGGAAACTTCGTTATCAATATGACAATACTAAGAGGTGAGGCTTTTAGGAGATGATTAGACCCTGGAAGCTTCACCTCATGGATGGGATCATTGACCTCAGAAAAGAGCTGGAGAAAACAACCTAAGTCCCTTTGTTGCCTTTCCATTCCTTCTGCCATGAAGAATGCGTTATTCATGTCCTCACAGCAACAGATGCCATCTTGGAAACAGAGAAAGTACTTCTTACCAGACGCCAAACCTGCAAGCCCCTTGATCTTGGATTTCTCAGACCCCAAAACTCTGAGAAAATAAATTGTTGTAGTTTATAAATTACTAAGTCACAGGTAGCTTGTTATAGCAGCACAAATGGGTGAAGATTTCTTTTTTTTAATAATGAAACTGAGGCAGGGAGAAAAATAAATTACAACAATGTGAATATACTTCACATTACTGAAATGTACACTTAAAAATTCTGTGTTATGTGTATCTCACCACAATTAAAAACAGTAGAAAGAAAAGAATAAGTTACTTGACCATTGTCACATGGCTATTAAGTATCAGGGCTGGGATTTGAATTTAGGACTTAAAAACAATGATCTTATTATTTAGGATTTAGCAAAATCTCCTTTGGGTTGAGTGTTATTAGAGAGTTTTGAGCTGAATGTATCTTTATGTCCTTATTTCCCCCAGATGTGGGAAGCTGTCTCTCATTATTTCTATGAATAATCTCTCAGACACTTTATCTTTTTATCTGCCTTAGAGAAATCCTGTAATGCAAAAGTTATCTCTTTTGCTCATGTCCAATAAATCCCATAAGCTTTATTCATTCCTTTACATGGTTTTTCTCCCCTTATCTGACTGGAGATTTTCAAAAATTACCTGTAATCAAGTTCACAGAATCCATCTTTTCCTTGATCAAGTCTCCTGTTGATTCTCTTTTTTTTAAATAATTTTATTAAATCATAATTGTGTACATTGGTGCAATCATAGGGCAGAATGTGCTTCATATACAATCAGAAATATTTTGATTGTACTGTTAGAAATAGCCTTCATGGCATTTTCTTGATCACTATATAAAGACATTGATACTCTACATTTAATAAGTTTCACCAGTACCCTGCTAAGATGCACCGTAGGTGATACCAGTAATTGCCCTCCCTCCACCCAACCTC
>CAUYON010072815.1:0-23322 GCA_963573935.1 Arctocebus calabarensis | reverse complement strand
TCAATCAATTTTTAAATGTTAGAAAAAACATAGCTTTTAAAAACATATTAATAATAAAGGGTAAGTTAGATTCAAGTTAAATATTTTTGACAAGAATCCTTTGTGAGGCTGTGTACTTTATATGCATTATATCAAGATGTGCATAATGTTTGGGTATCCTACAATTATTGTTGCTAAGCTTTAAGTGGTGACTGTTATGCTCCATTTTGTTTTTCTCCTTGAGATCAATATTGTATGCTTGGGGTGGTACTTTGGCAAACTGGAGATTGTCGTTGCCTGAGTCAGTTACTTCATTAGGATTTGGGGAAAAGGTGATTATTTTTCTATATTTATAAGTTGGCATTCTTCTGCCAAGAGGAGCTCTCTCTCATTCTCTAACGCTAGTTGGTCACTGTGAAGTAATGCTTGATTCCTTCTCTTTAATTTCCAATTTTCAGAGTCAAAAGTTGATGTTAATGGCTACTTCCACTGGTAATAAATATGGTTTTGTTAAAAAAAAAAAAAAATTAGATGATCCATACAGGAAGATTAATCTCAACAATCACCAATCACCAATTGATTTTTCCTGCTAGAAAGTATGATACCTGGACTAGACTGGTACCTCCTTCCCCCTTATCCTCTTTTTTTCGTTTCCCCAAGTACAACTTAAAAGATTTTTCTTTCTTTTATGTGTACAATATACATTAAGTACTCTTTACTTTTATCTAGTTCATTATAACTTTTTTACTAAAGAATTACATAGAAAATGGTATTTTACCACATTTTCCTTTATGTATAAATATTATAGGTTAGGATAGTCCTTAAAAGGCAGTAGAATACTAACTTGATAAAATACATAAAAATCACATTCTTGCTTTTAGTCATAGTGAAAAAAAATATAGATTAGTGAAATATGAGTAATTATCTTATAGTGGACTGTACTTGTGTCTATATCAGTGGTTCTCTACCTTCCTAATACCATGACCCTTTAATACAGTTCCTGTGGGTTGCGACCCACAGGTTGAGAACTGCTGGTCATATTATCCTGGTCATTCATATGTTTACCATTTTCATTTACTTAATCTTGGGTAGAAACATTTATAGACTAATAAGAGTGAATCTACGAGATAAATACATATATATATGTATATGTGTGTGTGTATATGGAATGGAAAATACTAAAATGAGAAACATATCATTTTCTCCTGGTTTTATGTATTTCTTGGTTTTAAACGTTTAGGTGGTCCTCCATAGAATCAATGATATATAGCTTGGCTTGAGGACTGTGCTTACTTATTACAGAGGAACTAATATATTTTCCCAAAAAGTATAGATTTTGTTTCCCATTATGCGTCATCAGCAAGGTTTTAAACATTCTGATACTAAATATTTTTATTGGCAATGTGTAGAAAAACTCAATTTAATTTTGGTTCCTAAGTTGATTTTGCAGTGTTTGTAGAATTAGAGCATTTCATTATTTTATCATATTTTTGAACTACCTTTCTATTTTAAAGTTGAAAATAGCCAATAAGAACAACTGATTGCCAGGAATTAGAGTGGAGAGAGGATGGGGGGAGTTGAAAATGACAATTTAAAGCCAAAATGTAATATTGAAGCATAGAGTTTATAGTATTTTTGAATAAATGCGGAAGAAAATTCAGGTATTTGTATTTTTTAGTGAAATTAAAATAAACTACTTTCTCACCTTTCGTTTTTTAGTTTCCTCATTAAAGATTGCTGAACAAATACTGTATTTTTCCTAGAGTTTTGACAGTCCACTTACAACCTGATTTTTAAATCTTAGAATTCCTGAAACACAAATGTAATGGAAAATTTAAAACATCAAACATTAGAAAAAATAAAACAATGGTGTATATTTTACTCATAAGCTATAAATATCTTAAAATAATGATTATTAGGTCATATATTTTAATTTTAAATTATGCTTTTGGGAAAAAATGAAATTATCCTCTTGAAGTAATTCACAGGGAGTGATTTTAGTAGTACAATTTGACCCAATTACACAGTGGGGAAGCAGCAAGAGTCTTATATAGGAAATATACTGGATAGTACAACTTGATGTCTTACGAAGAGTCTTATTGCCTAAGATAGCTGTTCACTGGATTTTAATGGTTTGCCAAATATCTAATTTCCATGTCCTAATTTTACATTTTCTAGAAAATAAAAACACTCTTTGTGAGGAAAGACATATATATATATTCTCATTGAGATTAGATATTTTCTCTAAAGAACTCCTTAGGAATGGAAAGTGAAATTACTCTGTATGAAGAAAAGCAAAATTTAAAACATTTAATACATGAAATATATTGGAGAGGATAACTTTTTTGGTGCAGATAGTGAAGACCCTGAATGAATCCTCAGGAGGTAGCTTAAAGATGTTAAAAACTGTAGAGCTTGAAGGGTACAAAGTAGAAAATCAGGCATGTTTAAGCTGCCCTTTTACAGGTATGCATATGCATTACTTTGATATTTATCAATTTCCTACGTGCCTTGAGTCAGGTCTGCCTTTGTATTTCTATCACACTGAGAGATTTTGGTTGCATTAATTTATAAAGGAGCCACTGGTCCTTAAAGCTGCTCTGATTTTTTACTACACCATGAATTGCCTTAGGTCCATTCCTACAAGAATTGACCCAAGCATGAGAGAAACAGTTCACAATAAACATTAAAAAAATACTCCTGAAGATTTTGAAATTTCAATATTCATTGAATTACTGAACATAGTGTTTTACGTGTTTAAACCTTGTTGGCATCTCTTTTTTCTTTAGCTTTTCAATTCTGCTTTCTTATGTCTGTCTTATTTAATGCATCAAAATATTGCCTTTCCAGTTTTAACATTTTAGATCCTTTTCTGATAATTGTTGCTTCTGATATGGAATCTCATTTACTTGACCAATGAGCAAATCTTTTCTATGTAAAACAATTATATGATGATTGATTATAAATTATAAATTCTGAAATTACAATATAGCCATATAGGATCTCTCCCCCTTTCCTACCTTCTTTCTCTTCTAAATTAGTTAAGATTGAAACCATTTGTTTGTTGAGATTTTTAAAAGATGTGATTGAACATAAAGCACCCTCCATGCCATGGTAGTGAAATGGTTTTATTACCAGGACTAACCTGGAGAGGATTTTACTAAATTTTACAAGGTGTAAAATTAAAATAATTCCTAAGGATTCTGTCCTCATTTATATTTTCCTTCTTATGAACAATAAGGTTGGTTTCTGTATTACCTACTGGAGTAGAGAATGAAGATGGGAGGGACGGAGAGTAACATTATTAGGAAAGGCTGAGCTCACTATGCAAACTTATCCATTTGTACTGAGAGATCCTGTTTATTTTTTGTACATTCTTGCTATCTGATAAGCTTCAAGATTCTCTTATGAACACTGACAAATATAGATATATTGGAACACATGAGGCTTTAGGCCCATTTTCAAAAATTGGAAAAATCATAATTTTATATCTTTTGACTTTTGACTTTATAAATTATCTTTTTAAAAGTTCTCTGCTTTTGTTTTAGAAATTTTTTTAGTAGCACACTTTTTTTCATCTTAAATTTAGTAAAAAAAAAAAAAATCTGTTACATATCAGCCACCTCCAAATTTGAAAGGTTTTGGTCCCCACCAGATTTGTGCTGATTGTATTACATTACCAAATGTATATATGAGAGTTTATACTAAAACCACTGCAACAGTGTCTCATAAAAAGATTATTATTATTTTTTTTCTTTTTGGAGTTTTTGGCTGGGACGGGTTTGAACCCACCACCTCCCGTATATGGGGCCAGAGCCCTACTCCTTTGAGCCACAGCTCCTGCCCACACAAAAAGATTATTAGTAATGATCCATGATCCATTCAGCATTCAGCATGATTTAGCTAATCCCACATTCCTTTTCCTGATAACTCTCATCTATGCTGCTCTTAATAGCTACACATTTAGGTGTGACCTGACCTTTGCTATAATTTGAATATTTGTCCTCTTTAAATCTGATATTAAAATTTGATCTCCAAAGTTGGAGGCGTGGCCTATGGAGAAGGGTTTGGGTTATGTGGGAGGGTCTCTCATGATTGGGGGATTAGTGATTAAATTCTCATTCTATTAATTCCTGTAGAAGCTGGGGTTAAAAAGAGGCATGTATAACCCCTCTCACTCTCTCGCTTCCCCTCTCACCATGTACTTCAAAGGTGTACACACACCAGCAGTCCACCGCAAGTAGAAGCAGCCTTAGACCTCTCATCCAATACAGGTGCTAATGCCGTACTTCTTGTACAGGCTATAGAACTGTAAGCCAAGTAAAACCTCTTTTCTTTATAAATTACTCACCTCAAATAGCAATGCATATGGACTAAAATAGAAAATTAGTATCAAGTAGTGGGGTGTTGCTATAAAGACAACTGAAAATATGAGGTAGAACTGGGTAATGGGAAGAGGCGTAAGACTTCCAAGGGCTCCCTACATCTTGCATCTTGGCTCCTCAGTTTTCAGTGGCTGCCACTCTGAGGGAGGGCACAGGCAATAAGCCTTGATGGTATCCCCATGATGTAGAGCCCATAGTTCCCAGAGTGCAAGGAGAGAGGAGATTTTTCAGCTTCCACCTATGTTTTGAAAGATAGCAGAAGCCTGCTGCATGGGAGGAGCATCATAGGTGGAGGTGTGGCCACCACAGAGACCCCAGAAAAACTGAGCTACCAGCAGTGTGCCACCTTAGCCAGGACTGGCCTATGAGAGTAGCCACAAGTGCTTGTTCCATCAAAGCCATACTAGTGTGGATGCTTGAGGTCTTGGGAGCCTTCTTCTCATACCAGTGTTCCCAGGATGTGGACCATTGAGTCAAATGAGATTATTCTGAAGCTTTAAGGTTTAATGTCTGCCCTTATAGGTTTTGGAATTGCATGGGGCCTTTTACCTCTCTCTTTAGGCCCATTTCTCCTTATGAAGTAAGCATATTTAATTAATACCTGAATTACCATTGTAGTGTAGAAGTAAGTAACTTATTTTGGATTTTAAAGTCTGATAGCTGAAAAAAACTTTTAGTCTCAGATAAGACTTTGGACCTGGGACTTTTAAGTCGATGCTGGCATAAGACTTGTAGAGACTATTGGGATGAAATTATTATATTTTTTTAATGTAAGAAAGGCATGAGTTTTAAGGGCCAGAGGCAAAATGCTATAGTTTGGATATTTGTATTCTACATATCTCATGTCAGTGTTGGAGGTGGAGCCTAATGGAATGTGTTTTGCTCACAGGGCTAGATCCTTCGTACATAGATTAATGCCTTCCCTGAGGAGAGATTGAATGAGCTCTTACTTCATTAGTTTTCACAAGGGCTCCCCATTTAAAAGAACCTGCTGCCTCCCCTCTCTGTCTTGCTTTCTCTCTCACCATATGATCTCTGCACATTCTGGCTTCCCCTTGTCTTCTGCCTTGAGTGGAAGCATCCTGAAGCCCTCACTGGATCATGCTACTTGTAAAGCCTGCAGACCCATGAACCAAACCTCTTTTCTTTCTCAAGTATTCCTTTATACTTCTGTGACCCAAATGGACTAAGGCAAATGCAAGAAGTCCACAAAACTAGTCAGGCATGGGAAATAAAATTTAAAATGTATTTGGGAATTTTCTTATCCCATATTGTAGTACAGCTAGTAAGTCAATTACTTACATCTTGAGAGCACATTACTTACAGACCAATATGGAAATAAAAATCATATAGTTCATTTGACTCTAATTATCAAACAATTTATGGAAGCAGGGAAAAAATAAGTGCTTAGGGTTAATATTTAAGATAGAAAAATTACGCACTATTCAGAAAATGAATGGTTTGAATGATAAACATCTCTGTAGGAAATAATTTCTTGTGTGGGCCAAAATTAAATTTTGTTCTTTGAATAATCACATGATACTGCATGTATAGATTGTCCAACTATGATAGAAAAAATTAAAACCATGTGCAGGCTTTGGGGTCAACAACCTGTTCTGCCTTGTGACCCATCCTATTTTATAAAGACTCGATTTCAGTGACACTATCCAGATATAATTTTGAACTAATCTTACTAGGGGTTTAGATTTCCAGATCATCATTACCCTGTGTGTTTAATCAAACCAAGAGACCTTTATATTATATAGAATGGTGATAATTCTTGTTCATAGAGATATAATGTAACTGCTATTTTACATTGTAAATTGAATGTTCAGTTTATATAATGAAAACTGGTGAAGCTTCAGTAGAAAAAATCCTACAATCATGCTTTGTAAGTTGGAAATGAATTATGTACATGGGACTGCTAGGTTGCTGTGAATTGAGGAACAACACCAGACTGCATTTTATGTCCAAAGTTTAAGAACAGGTGAATGTTCATTAGAAAAAATAATTATAAAATCTAAAATGGATTTTAGATAAAGAACTCAATCAGTAAAAATATTCCAAGACCAAGGATAAATGCAATACTTACTATTAAAAAGTATGAAATTTTGTTTTCTTGCCAAATCCCTCTGAGTGTACAGTTTATAGACCACTGTTATTGTTCTCAATGGATACCTCCACCGGAAATACAAATAAAGGATTACTCAATTTGGGGCTAAATTCCAAAATCAAGACTTTAGACTGCACATTGTAAATTGACTTTAATTTACTTCCATTAGTACAAAATACTAGTTTATACTGAAATGTTAGAGCTTCAGAATATATGCAATGTCAAATATTTGTAAATATAAGAACATTAACCCAGAAGTAGCATTTAGGAAAGAAAATACATTTATCCCAGAAATACAAAACGTATACTCAAATACCAAACAAATGTACCAATACCTGTGATTCACAAACTACCTTCCTAGGTGGTAAGGAGAAATTAAAACAAAGAAATTATTTCTGGAGCCTATAAACTAAAAGATTGTTTGGTTTGGAGACTAAAGACATAAATATTCAAAACACTGGCTACCAATATATGATTATCACAAGGTGGGGCAGAATAATTGTCCCGATATTTAAAGAAGAGAGCGTTCAGATTTTCACTTATAATAAAAAGCAAAGTATCACACTGAAGGAAAAATGTTTTCACATCAACATCAGAGGGCATAATGTGCAGTTAGGTAAAAGCATCTGCTCTCCAACATCTTGTGCTTACATTACTACTACTGGCAGCTGTCAGACAGACAGCTTAGCTGTAGTCAGTCTGTTTATATATTTTAGACTACTCTCAGACTTTAAGTGAAAGACATCATTACCATAACATTTCACCATTCTGCATTTTAGGGCATTTACATTCTTAGATAAAGCTTTGTTCTATTCATATTCATATTTCAGCACCTAAACTAGGTATTCATGTAAATGAAATAATTTTATTTAAATTGTAATCTGGGAAGTAATCCACTTTAATGAATATTATAAAAATGCCCTTGCCTGTCCTCCCTCCTACAAACGATATCTGTAAAGGAAAGAAAAGGAAATTGGAGATTCAAAGACACAGAGTTCAACTTTCTCCTGAAAACTGGTCTGCAGTGGGGAATTTTAAGTGAAAGATAAGAGCACTGCAGAGAATGAAGAAAACACACATAAGAAAGAAAATCTAAAATGAAGTGCAAGGTTGGTGTGTCAAATGATAGAGAGAAAAATTTCTTTTCATTTGGTTTGGAGGAAACTCTCCACCCTTAGTCTCCCAAGGAGCAGAATGTGGATGAAAAACCATTCAGCAATGACTGCTAAGAACTGCGCCCTGAGGTGTGGATGTGTTTGGGGACTGCTGTGTGTAACAGTGAACAATTGCTTTGAAACACAGCACCTCGAACACTTTCAACCTATGTGATTATTACATTCCCAGGAGAGTATCTAGTCCTCTGTGGTCTTAAATTTCTACTTCGCTCAAAAGATGTGTTATTACCAAGTTTCAAATTCATAATACCTTTACTGAAATTTTGGGTTTTGGGGGGGAGGGAGGGAAGAGGACTTCTTGTACTTGAGAGCCTGTTGGCCTTCAGAAGATAGTAGTGGTGATTAGAAGAATCCTAGCAACCAAGTCTTAAATCTCTTATAATCTAAGCACCTTGTAAACATCCTCACATCACTAAAAGGGTCATTTGCAAAAACAGGAGTGGTATACAGATATGGGAAGAAATATAATATATGCCACTTAAATCCAGAAAAGCAGCCTGTGTAGGGCTGAATGAATAAAATAAATATGTTCCTAAAATACAGAGTAGCAGAATCCTTGGAGGAAAACAGAGCCACTGTTCTCAGACATATCTGCCTGTCACACCTTTCACTAGGCTCCAAAAACCTTTCTGCATTACCGCTTTTGTATCTGTTTAAGATAGTTCTAAGTATTCTTTTCAAACTCAGTAAAAATGAAATGCCAAGTCTCTACTGAGAATCTCAAAGAAAAGGCTTTCTCCATAAAGCTGATATTCTTCAGTGATTATCTATGAGTTCAGACAATTAAGTTCATAAACTCATTCCACAAAAAGTGCTACATTCTGCATTGCTGAATATCACTACAGTCACCTTCAAATTACTCCTTGGGAATCGCTGCTTCATCCCCAGCACCTACTCTACTTTCAAAGCAGTTTCGGAACTCTTTTTCTGAAATGACCATCAGCACTGTTGTCCTGTGACGTCTGTCAATTAAGATCATGAATTTGCCACTGTGAGCTTATGTCGACAGCACTGTGGAAACATCCCGGTAAAGTTTCATACCCTTGGTATATCAGCATCCCACAACTATGTTCATGTGGATATGTGGCCGTATCTTGCTGAGTGGTGTTCATTATTGTTGTTGCATGTTTTTATGCAACATAAGATGACGGGTCTGTTGACCATTACAGAAAAAGTTCCAAAATTGCTTTGAAGGGTGGACTAGGTGCTGACATTGGTGCATAGCTTCCCAAAGGGAGTACTTCAAAAGTGACTGTACTGATATTTAGCAAGGAGGTATGCAGCATTTTTCCTAGGATGAGTTCCTGAACTTAATTGTCCTACCTTGTATTTTAGTTCATGCCGTTCCAATAACAGGTTATCACTTTGGCTTTAGAGTTTAACCTCTTGCATAGTTTGAACTCATTGCTCTGAACTTATTCTTTCATAGCTTTAGAAGCAGATCTAGAACCACTTTCTACCCTCTGGAAAATACTTTTTGTCATTTGGACAAGTAATACTGAAATATTTATATGTCTGCCCCACTGAAATTTATCAATAGCAATGATCAAAATAAAATATTTCCTGCCCTCAAATTTGTAGGTGTATTTCATCATTTTGAAAAGCAGGGACCAGCATGGTAAAATAGCCATCAAGTTGATGTGGTTGTTTATCTTTTAAGCAACACAGTAACAGTAAGAAGCATTTGGAATGAATGGTAACATGTCAACTAATAAAATCAGGTTCTTTGTTTTCCTATTTATCATTTTCTACCTGAGTAAATAAAAACCCATACTACAAAATATTCTTTGTAGCATTTTTGCTCATTGTGGAATTTTTGTAAAGTGGATTTCAAGAAGCAAAGCAAATGTTGCCCATTTTAAGCTTTTCCTTAAATTAGATGTTTCCCAAAAGGAATAACATTCCAATCTAGTATTTACAATCTCTTTCAAAGTTAATGCCTTTAGTGACTCAGAATGAATATAAATGATAATTACTTCAAGTTGAAATTTAAGATTACTTTTGTAAACTGGCAAATTCACCAAAATCTTCAGTACCCTTAATTTGTATTTCAACTCCCATAGCTCATCCTTCTTTTTTGAGATAGAAATATAAAAAACATAATTGTTATTACTAGTTTTTTCATTCCTCGTTTAAAAACAGTCTGCATCTTCATATCAAATCTATCTCATTTGTACACAAATATAAATAAGAGATGAAGTCCTTAAGTTACTTTTTTTTTTTCATAATGTTTCACTCCATTATTTTGACACTTCTTTTCAGATCTCTTGTTTGATTCGTCTATAAGAAACCCTTGTTTACAATACATTTTATTTAGCTTTTATTCTTGGGCAATGTGTTTTGTATGAAGATAATTTTATAAATGTGGCATTAGTCACCTTGGCCTCATAAATCTTTTATTGAACAGAGTTTCATCATTCACAATCCAATTTGGAAAATAGCACTTTTGAGATTAAGCATTCTCAGCCATTCTTCAGGCAAAAAAAGAAAAACAGCAACTGAGTAATTAGAATTGTTTCTTTGGGAAGGAAAAACAAGCAATCAAAAAAGCACAAAGAAAACAAAACAAAAAATAAAACAACAACAAAAAAAGCCAAAATACAATCCCACTACTCTCTCATTTCTGAAATGCTAAATTATTGTATTCCAGTAATTTCTTAGGTGCCACAGGAGTTTCTATATCAAATATAAGGGGATCTAAACAACTAAATCTGGCTTGTAAGTACTTTTAAATGTTCATCCTTATTTGTCACTAGGATTCTAGAGTTCCTTTTTACAAAGGTTAATGTCTATGATGAACCTATCTTATGGCTGGATACAATGTTGAATATATTGTGAAATGAGTGAGTTTGCTTTAGAGAATTTTCTTCTTATCCTCATATAACTTATTCTGTCCTACTAAATTATAATTATATTAGTCATTATCTTTATCCATTTATTTGAATCATGTTGTATTTCCCAACACAAGGAATACTTAAGATGTCGCGTTAGGCACCATGCAACACATAGGTAAGGAGAAAAGGATCTTTTTACCACCCCTGAAATGACATAATTTAAGCAATCAATACCTCTATTTTTAATGTCATTTCTACTTTTCTAAAAAAATTAAAATAAATTTCCAAATAACATTCTAATAGTTTTATTCCAACCACATGATGGCAGAATTACATGGTGACAAAAATAGACCTGTATATGAATGCCAATATAGATCAAGCTAGTTAAATATACTGGAACTCAATTTTATTGTCTATAAAAAGGATTTTTTCCTTCTAATAATGTCCTTGCAGGGATCCAATAGAGAGGATATATTCAAATATCTTAGTAGAGCCTGCTATGTATCAAGTAATCAAAACAGGTCTATTATTAATTATAATAGCGCCTACACTCCTTTATTTTATAGAAGATAAAAACAATGGTCCAAAGACTTGAAATATCTTGCCCCCCAATACTGAATAATTTAACCAAAGAATTGGGCTACAGCCCAGAAACACTTTCCCCAAAACAGGAAAAATCACATTAGCCCAAGAAAATATTTGGTATATGCCAGCAAAAGGGAGAGCCTTCACATGAGTTGAAAAACATTTGATGCATCTTTGTCACTTAAAGATATTATAATCAAAATTTTTAGAGATATATTATTTAAAAACTAACTTGATTGAGAAGGTAAAAATCTGATTAGCAAATCTCTATTAATGTTCTAGCTTGGCAATTACCATTCTTCTTTTGGGAGCTGTCTTTGGAATAAGTACATTTCAAAACTTTTGGAACCATTAATACATTCTCATTTAAGTTTATTAAATACACCCTTAGTACACCCTTAGTTGGAAGACAGAATGATTTAAAAATGTAATATTATCTATAAGGCCTGGCTGAAAACCAGATTTTATCACATTTTCTACATCTTTCCATGTGTTCTGAGAGATTGACTCAATGTTTCATGTATTAAATATTCTTATATTAAGTATTCTTTTTTACATATACATACAAACATTTGTACACACAGAAATAAATCTGAAAATTATGTTAAAGATAATTTTTAATATCCAGATTATCATTTTCTCATAGCATAATGAACTTTTTAAAAACCAGAAATGTATTTTCTCAAATCTCAGGAGACAAATCTATCTTCTAAAGTTATCTTCTCATCACTAAATTATGTCTATCTCATTTACCTCCTAGAACACTTGTGTTTCTCCTCAACTTTCAAGCTATTGGTTTCCTTTTTTTAAATTTCAGATTAATATGATGGGTACTAATCATTAGGTTACACTGTTTACATTTGTTAAGTAAAGGTTAAGTTGTGGTTGAGCCCTTCAATCAAGTGGTTGGGCCGTATACTCTTAAATTGTGCTCATTAGATAAGAATTTACCAATCTCCCTTTCCCCGAATTGAATTCTGTTTTTTTCTCGTGTGAGTTTACAGTTGTTTATCTATTGGAATCATATTAGTATTGAGTGCATTAGGTACTTGTTTTCCTATTTTTGTGATACTTAACTAAGAAAAATATTCTAAAATTCATTTTACTATAAAGACATTGGCAATAGAATGTTTGACACAGCTCAATATACAAGATACTGGCTTTATTTTTATCTATAGGGTTTAGTATGTTTTAGAATAAAGATTCATATTTATTAGAATGTAGATTGAATATTTAAAAAAATCATATATTTTTCCAATACTTTTAATAGTGCTAAATATCCTTTTTATTTCACAGTGGTGACAAATTTCAGAAAAATATAAAATACATCATTTTTTCCTCTTGGTACCAAGAATCCAAATTTCTAACCATCTGTGATTTTTTGAGTTATGTTACCAAGAATCCAAATTTCTAGCCATTTGTGATTTTTTGAGTTATGCGATCTTACTGTGATTATTTTTAAGACTAAAGAATCATTTTAAAATGTAATGTAATCAACTGTATTGAAGTGGTTTACCTAAAATAAAATGCACTTTATAACTGTATTTTTGGGAAAGTTTAAGATATATACTTAAACATTTATATTAATGTATTAAATATAAATTATATAATAAAATAGATAAATATATATGTACATATTTATCCTGAAATAATATATTATAAAAAATAAATGTGTATCATAAATATATATTTATCATTAAATAATCCGGAAGTTTTTCATTATTGTGTTACAGTGTTTTCTGCGAGTTTATTTACAAATGATTTTCTATCTTTTCAAATATTTGGTGATATTCATCATTTAAGCAATCTGGCTTTCATGTTTATTTTTGATTTATGTGTTGGCTTTTGTTTTTGTTTTGTGACAGTCTTTTAATCAGGAATTCAAACTATTTTATAGTTATCACGTTTTAGCTAATCTATTTTCTTTTGATCATTTTAATATTTGGGATTTTCTCAAGATCTGTATGTTCATTCTTCTTTTATTCTTTTGTCTGTAGAGTCTCTATCAGATCAATTTTTGATTTCAAATAATGGTAATGAGTGTCTTTTTTCTTTTATTCCTGATAATTCTAATGACACCATTATCAACTGTATTGCTCTTTTAAAAAAATTCCTTACTGTATCTAGTTTTCTGTTAAAATTTACTTATCTATGTTTTTGTCTACATTAATCATTATTCTGCTTCCTTAGGTTTATGTTTCTGATTGCTTCTTAGGTATTTATATAAACCATTCTATTTATTTTAATATGGACATTTAAGGTAAACATTTCTCTCTAACCATTACTTTAGCTGCATCTCACAAGTATGATATATTTACTTTTATTTTTCATTAAGTTTCAAATATTTTGTATTATTTATCCCTTGTGTTTCATTCCTTAACATATCAGTTACTTAGAAGCAGGTGTTCCATTTCCAGACATTTAAGATTTTCAGGTATTCTTTTATTGTTTTGTAATTCAATACTATTATGGTCAGAGAGCATCAGCTGTGCCATTTAACTCCTTTTAACACTTATCAAGAGTTGTTTTGTGGCAAAAATATGGTTTGTATTTGAGAATGTGCCATGTCCACACTCTGAAATATACTTCCGTGAGTTAAAGTAAATCATAATCTAGAAAAATAAATAATAATTTGTATTTATCTCTATATTTACCACTTCTGGTGCTTTTAATATTGGGGGGGGAGATATGAGAAGATCTAATTTTACATTTGATACATTTTTCCTTAACTTAACAGACCTTCATTTAACATTATTACATGAAAATTCTTTATTTCACTCTGTGTGTGTGTGTGTGTGTGTGTGTGTATATACTTAGATATAGCTACATATAGGTAGATATACTATTTGACTTTTTCCCATAATTTTAAAGATTGCATTTTATTTTCTTCTTTTGGCATTTCTTATGAGAAATCTGTGATCTTTCTTTATACTATGTATTTTTACTCTTATTTTAAGAGTTCTCTTTGTAACAGCTTTTCCGTAAGGTGTTTCGATGTGGGTTTTCTTCTATGTATCTGGCTTTAATTCACTGAGCTTTTTTTTTTAATCTCATGGGTTAAAGTTTTCATTAAACTTTGAGAAAAGCATTAGCTATTGTATATTCAGTTATACACATTTTAACCTCTTTAATAATATAATGGGGATAACTAAGGGTCTGTTCATTTTTTTCCTCAACATAGTGTTCTCTGTGTACTTCATTTCAAATAGTTTTCATTTCTATATATTTAGGATCTATAATCATATCTTCTCAAATGTGGTTCTTATTAAACCCATTCAATGCATTTTTAATTAGGATATTTAAATTTTCCAGTAGAACCACTGGAGTATGGTAGATGGACTTAATCACTTCTTGATCACTTCTAAACTGAATAAAGCTTTTAAAAATTTATATATATATATATATATGAGAAGAAATCTCATGAGGGAAATGCATATTTCTCTTAATTTGGAATGTAAACATAGAAGACTTTCATCTCACATTGTGTATGATCCTACCCTGTCACTACATTTCACCTTGGCTATAGCTCTTATATCTCCTAATTTATCAGTTGCTATTTTATTCTATAATTATATCTCTCCCAAACTGAATATTTGCAGCTAAATAAAGTAAATTTATCTCTTCTGTCCACACTTCTATCTTTAGCATAACCTAGTGTCTCACACAGATAGGCATATAATAATGGTTTCTAAATGAAATAATTATATATACTAGTGCCATAACATAGTACTTTGCACAGTGTTAAATAAATAGTAGATACTATTCTTATTATAATGTCAACACATTAATTTTTATATTTGAACTATCATGAATGAGTTCAAAAGCACATTATGCTGTAGAATGGGGTATTTAGACAGATTAAAAAATTCAATTCAATATGCAAAAAATAAATCTATGGCTGGGGGGGTCGGTGATATAATTTAACTCTGACTATCTCAACTAATTGGTGTGGAAATGTAAAAGCTCAATTATAACCTTCTAAATGGCAGAGCCTTCCTTACTTCTCTGTCTTCTGGCAGAACCTAGGACAGTTCCTAAAATAGTATAGAAGTCATTAGTAAACGTTGCTGAGTGAGGGACTGCAGATCTGTAAGTCTCTTTGTGCATACATGACTACAGCATATCAGAAAGATCAAGAAACAATCGGAGAACAGTTATCAGAACCTGTAAGTGTCCTTATTTAGCAGCCATTTTCTAAAAGAGGATATAGAGTCTATTGAAATCCCTATAAATACCTTTCATGGTCATCCCCTAATCCCCACTCAACCTACTCCTAATCCCACCCCATTAGTGTCCTTAAATTCAAAAAATCATCTAAATGAATATGAGGAATTTGAATCATTTTACTATAATTTTAACAGCCTGAAACAAAGAAGGTACCAATACCAAATGCTCTGAGCATTTGGAAAACAGCCAGGACCTCATGTTAGATTTCCCTGTATTTTGGATGTTCAATCTTGAAGTTAAACTGACAGTTTGTTCTTTTGCTAATTTGCTAATTCACCAGAGGTTTGCAGATCTCAGACAATGTCGTTAATAATGCCATGCTGGCAATTAGTGGCATGATCATTAGTAGCAATGGACTTCACACTGTTGAGCCCTGACAGCGTTAAGTCAAAACTGTGCCAGAATTTCCATTCAAAACCCTGTTCCCTGTTAAGCATGTGTGGCTGGATAGAATGCAAGAAGGTGTCAGTTGATACCACTGGGTAAGTTATCCATGGGTGCCATTTTGTCCACTTTCAATGAAATAGCTCCACGGATAGAGTGTGTGAAAAGCAATTGAGATAACAGACAACTATTTTGCTTTCCTATTCTTTTCACAAGGATCAAGTTAGAATCGGGATGCTAAAGAATGCATAATGGCCATCTGCTTTTGCCTTGCACACTCTCCCAGATTGTGTGCAAGCTTTTCTCAGATGAGTTGGATTTGGTTGATTTTTGCATTTTTGCAAACAGAGTCATCCAGTTGAATTATTTCTAACTAGGAGAAATTAGAGATTTTAGCGACACTAGCCACTCATAAAATGTCTTCCTTGCCTGGTAGTATGTGAGCTCTTTTTGAAAATCAATTTGGTTTTTATATAAAATACTAATTCGTATAAAATTTTGTCTTAGCTTCTCTATCTTTCACTTACTAATATTAAATTTGCAAATCTTGACTACCCTACTCTATAGTCATTTGATTTGCATGAAGCTGTGAACAATTTTGAAAAAAAAAGATCTTCACTCTAGATAGGTATCCTTACTACTAATGTAGAGAGTACTGGCTGCTTTGAGCCATTTTCAGCTCTGATGACACTTCCTTACCTTTGGGCTCAAGCCATCCTTTTGCCTCAGCCTCCCAAGTAGTTGGGACTATGGGCACCTGAACATCAGGCTTTTTTTTTTTTTTTTTTTAATAGTAGAGGTGGCATTTGGCTCTTGCTCAGGACGATCTGAGCTCAGGCATTCCACCTGCCTGGGCTTCCCAGAGTGCTAGGATTACAGGCTTGAGCCACTGAGCTCCACCTATATCTCTGCTTATTTCTAACATTTAGACATTTTAACATTTTTTTTTCCAGTTCATGTTGCTATTGAGGGGATGAAAATAACACAATGCGAAAAAGTTCTTACTACTCCATGAGGCATTTAAATATGCAAAACTGGATTTTATTGTTTTTAAAATTAAAAAGATTGTACACTCATTAAGACTATAATGACATTTCTTATTCTGATTATTTCTTACTTTAGTCCTCTTCCTTTAAACAGTAGAAGTGCTTCTTGTTTTCTGTTTTGTTCTGTGTTGTTTTTCTTGCCCGTACAGAGCTCTTTGGATCAGAAATGCTAACCAAGCATCGCACATAAACAGAGAAAGTTCTGGGTGCAGAAAAGAGTTATTGTGGCCTATCCAGCCTGTCTCTCTGAGTCTAATTTCACAAACCATTAACATTTTGAATGTGGAAAACAATTTGAATGTCTATCATATTCTAGAAAGTGGGACCTCTGCTTTGGGAAGGACAACCCGATAGAACATGTTATTTATATTCTTAAAAATAAGAAGACGAATTCCTACAGAGAATTCCCAACATTCTCCTTAAAGTATTTACTAATAATTTCAAAAATGTCCCCTTTTTCTTGGAACAATGTGAGGACAAATTAGAGAATACAGTATAAGTTTCACTGAGAACCTTCTAGTGAACTCAGTGATAAACGAGAATGTGTATGACACCTGAACTGAGATTTGTGTAACTAGAGCGGCTTTTAGAAAGGTAAGGAATTAGCTTCAGAGATATGTAAACACACATGATTATGCCCTTGGACATATTTTAAAGATCACAAATTGAACTCTAAATGTTCAATTCCTGTGGACTTGGAATTGACTGGCTTCTTAGAGAAAATAGGCTTCAATAAAAGCTGAGTGGACCCAATGCTCGGGGCCACTCTATGGAACCCACAAGCTGGCAGTTGTCACCTGAGTCCCTACTTTGAAAACACTACTCTGCATGTCCTGTCTCTTTATCTCTCGCTGTTTTTAACTTTTTTCCTCAGTCGACAGTCACCAGTTCCACAGATCTTAAAGGACCCTGCCCCAGGGGTGGGACCCCAGCAACTGATATTGCTCATTTTAAAAATCCTTATTAACCATTTCTATAACTTTTTTGGTGTAGAATCTTGCAGAATTCAAGTTTTGTCTGTTATTTATTTTTTAATTATTAATTTATTGGATGCTTATATATGTTTTGGATGCTGGTTTATGTCAGAAATGTGTGTATGGATGAGAATGTTTTTCTATACTTGAGGTTTGCTTTTTTATTTTTTTAGTGAGAGTTGTTGATAAGATTATTTTTGATGTATTTTTTGTATTTTGATGGGTGTTTTGTCTATTGGAAAAGGATGTATCAACTGAGAAATATATATACATTCATTTCACTCTTCTTGGATCAAAAAATAATAATACAATAAAAAGACTGTTCTAATGACTCTTGTACTATATATATTCACTAATATGTGTTCGCTCCTTTAGGATTAATTGGTACTCTGCACTTTTTTTTTTTAAATGCACTTTATTGTTTTAGAGAAGTTGTACATTCGTAGCAAAATTGAGCAGAAAGTAGAGAGATTTCCCATATTCCTCTTCCACCACCCATGGATGGTCTCTTCCCCCACCAAAGCAATGTATTTGATGCAAATGATGAGCCTTCATTGGCACAAAGACCATAGTTTATATGGTCTTACATTCAAAGACCATAGTTTATATTGTGATTCATTCTTTCCATTACATATTCAGTGAGTTTGGACAAATGTGTAATGGCATGTATCCACCGCTATTGTATCATGCAGAATAGATTCATTGCTCTCAATATCCTCTGCACTCTGCCTATTCATCTTTATCTCCCTCCATAACCCTTAACAATCACCAACCTCTTTACTATCTCCATTGTTTTGCCTTTACCAGAATGTCAGTATAGTTGGAATCATTTAATATTGTATGTAGCCTTGTCAGATTGGATTATTTCACTTGCTGTTTTTGTCGGTGCCATCTCCCTGGAAGCAGGCTGGACAATGAATTGAATCTTGCAGGAGATGGGCCTTCCTATGTGTGTCTGGGAAAAGGCCCCATGCAACCTCCACAGCTGCCATTTATTGAGAACAAGCTCCCTTCCCCCGAGGCCACCCCACCACCACCACTGGAATTCACAGCTGAGCGATATTCAACTGCCAAGGTCTGTTCCTGAAGGTCTAGTGATTGCTTGTATGTTCCAAAAAACTGCCACTTTGTCTCTGCAAGGCTGCTGTCCAGGTTCCTAGGTATCTTGCTGCATAGGTTGCTACATAGGTTGCCACATAGATCACTAAATATGATCAGCTACATAGCTGCTACATATTCTGTTCCATAAGTTGCTACATATTCTGTCACATAGGTTGCTACACTATTTCCTTCATGTCTTTTCAAGGCTTGATAACTCATTTATTTTTAGTGCTGAATAATATTGCAATGTCTGGATATACCACGGTTAATTTATCCATTAGTCTACTGACGGACATCTTGGTCGACTGCACATTTTGGCAATTGTGAAATAAGCTGCAGTCCATATGCATCTGTAGGTTTTTTGTCTGAACATACAGTGTCAATACTTTTGGGTAAATACGAAAGAGTGCAATTGTTGAATTATACTGTAAGAGTATGTTCTGCTTTTCAAGAAACTGCCCAACTGTCTTCCAAAGTGGCTGTACCATTTTGCTTTCCCATAAGCAATGAATGTGGGTTTCTTATGCTTCACATTCTTCCCAACATTTGGTAGTGTCAATATTCTGGATATTGATTATTTTAATAGATGTATCGTGATATCAAAATGTTCTTTCAAGGTACATTTTCCTAATGACGTGATATAGAAGATCTTTATTATGCTTATTTAGCAGCTATATATCTTCTTTGGTGATATGTTTGTTAAGCTCTTTGGGTGGGTTGCTTTAATTTTATAACTGAGTCTCAAGGGCTCTGTATAAGTTGGATAACAGATTTTTTTCTTTTAAACTAGATAAGTCTTTTACAAATATTTTCCTAACCTGTGGCTTGACTTTTCATTCTCTTGATAGTGTCCTTTGCAGAGCCAAAATTTTATATTCTATTATATATATATATATATATTTTTTTTTTTTTGAGACAAAGTCTCACTATGTCAATCTTGGTAGAGTGCCATGGTGTCACAGCTTACAGCAACCTCCAACTCTTGGGCTTAAACAATTCTCTTGCCTCAGTTTCCCAATTAGCTGGAGCTATAGGTGCCCACAACAACACCCGGCTATTTTTCGTTTTTGTTGTTACTGTGGTTGTTGTAGTTGTCATTGTTGTTTGACAGGCCTGGGCTGGGTTTGGGCTGGGTTCAAACCCACCAGCCCCGGTGCATGTGGTCAGCTCCCTAGCTGCTGAGCTACAGGTGCCGAGCCCAAAATTTTATATTTTAATGAAGTCCACTTTTATCACTTATTTCTTTCAAAGACTGAGCCTTCCGTGTAGTATCTGTGATGTCATTGCCAAATATGTGCTTGATTTTCTCCTATGTTATAGCATAGGAGTTTCAAACCTTCAAAAAGGTTTACCTCATATTTACCTTTTAATATGATATTCATTTTGAATTAATTTTTAGAAAGAGTGGAAGGCCTGTGTCTAGGTCCGTGTTTTTTGCTTGTAGCTGTTCAGTTTTCCAGCAACATTTGTTGAAAGGACTATCTTTTCTCCATTGTATGGGCTTTGATTGTTTTGTGTGAAAGATAAGTTGACTACCATTATAGAATTCTATTTATGGTCTTCCTATTCCATTTCATTGATTTATTTTTCTATTCTTTTGCCAACCATATTCTTTTGATAACTGTAGCTTTATAGTAAGTCTTGACGTTGTTGTGTCAATCTCCCAATTTTGTTTTTCTTCTTCAATATTGAGTTGGGTATTAAGGGTCTTTTGTCTCTTAAAAAAACTTTAGAATAAGTCTGCAATATCTATGAAATAAATTTCTGAGATTTTTGACTGGAATTAAATCGAATTTATAGGTCAAGTGGAAAGAAATGACATCCTGACAAAATTGAGTTTTCTAATTCATGAGCATAGAATATTTTTTCATTTGTTTAGGTCTCTTTAATTTCTTTCATCAGATATTTGTAGCTTTTCTTGTGTAGACCTTACATGTATTTTGTTTTATTTATCTTTAATGATTTTATTTTGTAAAGTGAGTTTCAAGTTCAAATTATACTTGTTCATTGCTGGTATATAAGAAAGAAGTTGGTTTTGTATATTAAGCCTATATTCTGCAATCGTGCTATCATTGCTTTTTAGTTCCAGGGGTATTTTTCAAGTTATTTTGGACTTTTATAAGGAAATTTTGATATATTTTATTTATTTATATACCTTTTGTTTATTTTTCTTATCTTCATGTATTTGCTATGATCTTCTTCTTAACACTGGCAAATCTTTGCATTTCTTACTTGTAAGTATGATTTTAGCTGTAGGTTTTTATAGATTTTTTTTAAACCAGGTTAAGAATGTTTTGCTTTTCTAGTTTACTGATAGTAAATGGGTGTTGAATTTTGTCAAATGTTTGTTCTGCATCAGTTGTTAATCAGTACTTTTTTCTTTTTAGCTAGAATAAGTGGTGAATTAACTGTTTTTCAAACTGAGGCACCTGTGTATATCTGGGATATATACCACTTGGTTGTGGCATATAGTTCTTTTTATACATCGTGGAGTTTGATTTGCCAATAATTTGTTGAGGACTTGCATTTTTGTTCATGAGAGATAGGCTTAAAAGTTTCTTATCATCTAATGGCTTTGTCTAATTTTTGTATTAGGATAATTACATTCTCATAAGATGAATTTGAAGTAATCTGTTTGCTTGTATATTTTGTTCTATATTCCAAAAGAGAGTGTAGAGGATTAATATAATTTTTTTCCTTAAACATTTGGAAGAATTTACCAAGGAACTCATAAAGGCCAAGTGCATTGTACTAGGGAGAGTTATTCATTATTGATTCAATTCCTTTATTATATATAAACCTACTTAGATTGCCTTTTTCTTGCATGAGTTTTGACATACTGTGTAAATCTAGGAATTTGTCATCATCTAGGTTACTAAATTTGTGTATATTGAGTAATTCTTAATATTCTTTCATTATCTTTTTAATGTCTCTGGTGTCTATAGTTATGGCCCCTCTTTCATTTATGATATTAGTAATGTGTATTCTCTCTCTTTTCTTAGTTAGCCTGACTGAATTTCATTATTTTTATTAAAATTTCCAAAGAACCAGCTTTTGAATTTATAGATTTTTCTCTCTTACTTTCCAGTTTTCAAATTCATTGATTTCTACCCCAATTAATATCACTTTTAATATTTTTGATAGGAAAAGTAAAATCAAAAACCAATTATGTGACCTAAAATAGAAAACTGATAAATTTTCCTTATGAAGTAATATGGAGCTACTACAAAATATGATATATATCTATATTTTTAACCTTGAAAGATGACAAGCATATATTGGTTGGAAAAAAAAGAAGGTGGTCTATAGCAATATGAACTACACTTTTGTAGATATATGTAGTTACACATAAACAAAAATAAATACATTTTTTGGACGTTTTATAATAAGATGTTAACAATTGTTATCTGTGGGCGGTGCCTGTGGCTCATTGAGTAGGGTGCTGGCCCCATATACCGAAGGTGGCGGGTTCAAACCTGGCCTCAGCCGAACCGTAAAGAACAGAAAAATAGCCGGGCGTTGTGGTGAGTGCCTGTAGTCCCAGCTACTCGGGAGGCTGAGGAAAGAGAATCAACTAAGCCCAGGAGTTGGAGGTTGCTGTGAGCTGTCTGATGCCACAGTACTCCATCAAGGGTGATAAAGTGAGACTCTGTCTCTACCAAAAAAAAAAATTGTTATCTGTGACTTCAGTTTATTTTGACTTTTGAATTTATATCATTATGTATAGCTTAAATTTTGAAAATAAGAATACATCATTTCCAGTTTTAATAACAGTTATTTTTACTTTGGAAAATAAGTAAAATGAAACTAGTTCAAACATAAATAGAAAACACCTAAAATATAACTTTGAGGCAAAAAAGTACTTTGCTATTTAAGTTTGAGACAATCCTGACCTCACTTACCCCCTCATTTTCCAAATGGCATACTCTGTAAGCTTCTTCTTCCTTTTTTGGTTGTTTGTCTAACCAGTGCGTCAAATATTATGCCAGCTAGTAATGAGGAGAAGATTAAAAGGTATAACATGGGCTCAAAATTCCAGGTCTATCAACTCCATACAGTATTCATGTGGACTGAATTAACTCCTCAGTACCTCAGTTTTTCCAGATGTATTAACAAGAATGACAATAGCTACTTGGCACATGAGAGTCACTCAGGAAGCATTAATCCCTGCAGTCCCCTTTCTTTTTTTTTTATGTACAATTTTATGATTTTTTTAAATAATTTTATTGAATCATAATTATGTACATTGGTGCAATCACAGGGCACGATTCATATACATTCAGAAATATTTTGATCATACTGTTACAGATATCCTTCATGGCATTTCCTTGATCACTATAGTGGGAACACACCTACGGTGCATCTTAGCAGGGTACTGGCGAAACTTATTAAAGGTAGAGTATTAATGCAGTCCCCTTTCTAATCTCACTTGATTCTGAGCCAGCTTTGACTATTGCTTTTATTGCTACTCTTCCTTAGCTTTGTTAAGGCTCTATAATTGCCTAATTATTAAGACCTT
>CAUYON010072814.1:0-13622 GCA_963573935.1 Arctocebus calabarensis | reverse complement strand
TGCCTCTGCCTCCCAAGTAGCTGGGAACACAGGCACCTGCCACAACGCCCGGCCATTTTTTGGTTGCAGCTGTCATTGTTATTTGGCAGGCCCAGGCTGGATTCGAACCCGCCAGCTCAGGTGTACGTGGCTGGCGCCTTAACTCGTTGAGCCACAGGCGCCGAGCCAAGAGACTGGCTTTGAAAAAAAAAAAAAGAAAAGAAAAAGAAATAAGAACCTGATTATTTACTAAGTATTTCCTTTCATTGTTTTTGTTTTTATTTATTTTTATGTTGTTTTTTTCTTCAATGTTTTAAGCATTTCATTTAAATTGTGTTCATTTTATGTATTTTTCATTTTAGAGTTGGTTTAGTTATTTTCATTTTCATTTTTTTTTATTAAGTCATTTGTACATAGATCATGAATACATTTATGCCATTATGGGATTCAATGTATTGATTATTTATACAAATTGGAGTGCTTACATCCTACTAATTAACATAGCCTTTACCTCATTTACCCAATTACAGTGTGAAGACATTTGTGTTCTACACCTGATAAATCCAACTTGTACTTGCAATATGGTCCATAGGTGCGATCCTCCTACTACTCCTCCCTCTATCGACTCACCCCCTCCCTTCCCCTCCCCCTCCACTTCCCTCCTTCATCCTAGTCTATAGTTGTGACTCATCTTTCATATGAAAATGTGAGTGATTTTAAATTGGTTTCATAGTAGTATGGAGTACATTGGATATTTTTTTTCCATTCTTGAGATGTTTTACTAAGAAGAATATTTTCCAGCTCCATCCATGTAAACATAAAAGAGGTAAAGTCTGCATTTTTTTTAATGCTGTAGAGTATTCCATAGTATGCATATACCATAATTTATTAATCCATTCATGGGTCAATGGGCACTTGGGCTTCTTTTATGACTTGGCTATTATGAATTGAGCTGCAATGAATAATCTGGTGCAAATATCTTGGTTGCCAAACGATTTTCGGTCTTTTGGATTTATACCTAGTAGAGGAATTTCAGGATCAAACAGCAGTCTACATTTAGATCCCTGAGTGTTTTCCAAATTTCCTTCCAAAAGGAATGTATTAGCTTTCATTCCCACCAACAGTGCAGAAGTGTTCACTTTTCTCCACATCCATGCCAACATCTGTAGTTTTGGGATTTTGTGATGTGGATTACTCTTACTGGAGTTAGATGGTATCTCAGAGTGATTTTGGTTTTCATTTCTCTGATGATTAAAGATGATGAGCATTTTTTCATGTGTCTGTAGACCATGCACCTGTCTTCTTCACAGAAGCTTCTGTTCAAGTCTCTTGCCCACAATAAAATGGGATCACTTGTTTTTTTCTTAGTAATAAGTTTGAGTTCTCTATGGATTCTGGTTTTTAGACCTTTGTCAGAAATATAACTTGCAAAAATCCTCTCCCATTCTGAGGGCTGTCTATTTGCTTTAGTTAATGTGTTCTTGGCAGTGCAAAAGCTTTTTAATTTGATCAGATCCCAGTAATGTATTTTTGATGTTGTGTCAGTTGCTCGGGGTGTCCTTCTCATAAAGTATTCTCCCAGGCAAATTTTTTCAAGCATTCTCTTGCACTGTTTCCAAGAATTTTTGTAGTTTCATGTCTTAACTTTAAGTCCTTTAACCAGTGAGAGTCAATTTTTGTTAGAGGAGAAAGGTGTGGATCCAGTTTCAGTCTTCTACAAGTTGCCAGCCAATTCACCCAGCATCATTTGTTAAATAGAGAATCTTTCCCTCAATTTATATTTTTGATAGGTTTATCAAAGATCAAATAACAATAAGTGTCTGGGTTCACCTCTTGGTCTTCAATTCTGTTCCATATATCTACCTCTCTATTTTTGTGCCAGCACCATGCTGTTTTGATCACTATCGATTTATAGTATAGTCTAAAGTCTGGAAGCATGATTCCTTCCTATTTGTTTTTATTTCTGAGTAATGTCTTGGCTATTCGAGGTTTTTTTCTGTTTCCATATAAAATATGAAATACTAATTTTTCACAGGGATTGCATTAAATCTGTAGATTGCTGTAGGTTGTATAGACATTTTAACAATGTTGATTCTTTCCAGCCATGAGCATGGCATATTTTTCCATTTGTTAACATCTTTAGCTATTTCTTTTCTCAGAGTTTCATAGTTCTATTTATAGAGATCTTTCATGTCCTTAGTTAAATATACTCCCAGATTTTTCATCTTCTTTGGCACTATTGTAAAGAGAATAGAGTCCTTGATTGTTTTTTCCTCTTGACTATTGTTGGTATATATAAAGACTACAGATTTGTGAGTATCAATTTTCTATCCTGAGATGTTGCTGTATTTCTTGATCACTTCTAGAACTTTTGTGGTTGAGTCCCTGGGGTTTTCCAGACATACAATCATATTGTCTGCAAAGAGTTACAGTTTGATCTCCTCTGGTCCTATTGGGATCCCCTTGATTGCCTTCTCTTGCCTGATTGTGATGGCTGAGACTTCCATTACAATGTTAAAAAGCAGTGGAGACAATGGGCATTCTTGCCTGGTTCCTGATCTGAGTGGAAATGATTTCAATTTTACTCCATTCAATACGATATTGGCTATGGGTTTGCTATAGATGGCCTCTATCAGTTTAAGAAATGTTCCTTCTATGCCTATTTTCTTAAGTGTTCTGATCAAGAAAGGATGCTGGATATTATCAAAAGCTTTTTCTGCATCAATTGAGAGAATCATACAGTCGTTGTTTTTTAATTTGTTTATGTGATGTATTATATTTATGCATTTATGTATATTGAACCATCCTTAGGACCCTGGGATGAAACCCACCTGGTCATGATGTATAATTTGTTTGAAGTGTTATTGGATTCTCTTTGCTAGGATCTTATTGAATATTTTTGCATCAATATTCATTAGAAATATTAGTCTATAATTTTCTTTTCTTGTTGGGTCTTTTCCTGGTTTGAGAATCAGGGTGATATTTGCTTTATAGAATGTATTGGAAAGTATGCCTTCTTTTTCTATGTTTTGGAAAAGATTAAGTAATACAGGTACGAGGTCCTCTTTAAAGGTTTGGTAGAATTATGATGTGAAGCCATCTGATCCTGGGTTTTTCTTTTTGGGGAGGTTTCTTATAGTTGATGCTATTTCAGAACTTGTTATAGACTTATTTGACATTTCCACTTCTTTCTTGCTAAGTCTAGGAAGGTGGCATGTTTCCAACGATTGATCTATTTCCTTCAGATTTTCATATTTCTGAGAATAGAGTTTTATGTAATATTCATTAAGGATTTGTTGAATTTCTGAGGAGTCTGTTATTTGGCCTTTATCATTTCTGATTAATGAAATTAGGGATTTTACTCTTCTGCTTCTGGTTGGGTTAGCCAAAGGATTATCTATTTTATAGACCTTTTCAAAAAACCAGCTTTTTGATTGACTTATCCTTTGTATGATTCTTTTGTTTTCAATTTCATTTAGTTCTGCTCTAATTTTAGTTATTTATTTTCTTTTGCTGGGTCTAGGGTTGAAGCGTTCTTCCTTTTCCAGTTGCTTGAGATGTCTCACTAAGTTGTTAACTTCCTCTCTTTCTGTTATTTTGAGGAAGGCTTGCAAAACTATAAATTTCCCTCTTAGGACTGCCTTTCTGGTATCACAGAGGTTCTGGTAATTGGTGTCTTCATTATCGTTTTGTTCCAAAAATTTGGTAATTTCCTTCTTAATCTCATCTATGACCCAGCATGAGGTTATTTAGTTTCCATGTTTTTGTATGAGTATGTGGATTTCTGTTGTTACTGAATTCAACTTTTATTCCATGATGATCTGAGAAAATATAGGAATGGTTTCTATTCTTTTAATTTTGCTGAGGTTAGACTTGTGACCTAAGATGTGATCAGTTTTGGAGGATGATCCATGGGCTGATGAGAAGAATGTGTATTGAGTTTTGTTAGGATGAAATGTTCTGTAGATGTCTATTAAACACAATTGTTGAATGGTTAAGTTTAAGTCTAAAATTTCTTTGCTTAGCTTCTTATTGGAGGATCTATCCAACACTGCCAAAGGGATGTTAAAATCTCTGACTATTATGGTGCTGGAGGAAATCACATTGCTCATTTCTGTTAGAGTTTCTCTTATAAATTGAGGTGCATTCTGGTGGGGTGCATAAATGTTAATAATTGAAATCTCATCATTGAGTGTTACCCTTAACAAATATGAAGTGACCATTCTTATCTTTCCTTACTTTTGTTGGTTTAAAGCCTATTGTATCTGTGAATAAAATCGCAACACCTACTGTTTTCTGATTTCCATTTGCCTGAAATATAGAGACTATCCCTTCACCCTGAGTCTGTGTTTATCTTTTAAGGTAAGATGAGATTCTTGAATGCAGCAGATATCCGGCCTGATTTTTTGTATCCAGTCAGTCAATCTATGCCTCTTTAAAGGACAATTTAAGCCATTCACATTAATTAAGCCTGGAAGCATTTTGGGTATCAAGTTTTTTAAAAGTCCAGTGGACATTTTTAATCCTTTTACCACTGTGGAAGTTGGAATTTGATCAAAATTTTTGGAGTGAGTTTACTTTAGTGGTGGAAGATTATACTGTTCATTATGGAGGATAGGTTTGAGAATATCCTGGAGAGCTGGTTTAGTTATTTCTAAATTTCAAATTTCTTCAACATGTGCATGTCATTAAAACATTTAATTTCTCCATCATAAATGAAACTTAATTTAGCTGGATACAGGACCCTGGGTTGAAAATTACTTTGTTGAAGGAGATTAAAGGTCGTTTACCACCCTCTTCTAGCTTGAATGGTTTCAGCAGATAGATCTGCAATCATTCAAATGTTCTTCCCCTTGTAGTTTATGGTTTTCTTATGTTTGGCTGCTTGCAGAATTTTCTCCTTCATATTAACTTTGGTGAAGCTAATTATAATGTGTCTATGAGATTTCTTTTTTGGGTTGAGTCATGCTGGTATTCGGAAACTGTCTGCTATCTGAATTTCAGAATCTCTTACCATGTCTGGGAAATTCTCTTTGATTATTTCATGAAGAAGAGCATCTATATCCTTTGAAGCGACCTCGTTACCTTCAGGAATTCCTATAAAGCAAATATTAGATCTCTTCGAATTATCCCAGAGCTCTCTGAGAAAATGATCTATTTTTGCTCTTCCTCTTCCTCTTTGCGCATTTGGGAGTGTTCAAAAACTTTGTCTTCAATATCAGAGATCCTTTCTTCTGCCTGCTCCATTCTGTTACTGAGGGATTCTACTGCATTTCTCAGATCTTTGAGGCCTGCAAGTTCTTGCCTCAATGTGTCAAAATCTTTGGTGATTTTGTCTTTGAATTCGTTGAATTCTTGAGACATCTTTTGAATTACTCCTTGAAATTCTAATTCCATCTTTACCTCCATTCTGTTGATCTTATTTGCTATCCAAATTTTGAACTCAATTTCTGACATTTCAGCCATTTGTTTATGAATGGGATCTTGTGCTGTGTCTGCCATATCGTTCTTTGGGGGAGTTGGTCTACTCTGATTATTCGTGTTGCAGAGTTTTTATGCTGATTCCACCTCATGATTGTTTTTTGCCCGTTGGCTAAATGGGCAGATAAGGTGAAATTGGATTGGGAGCTCCTGGAGTTGTGGTTAACCAGCCCTTTGTCAAGGATCTGGGACTGGTGACTGCAGCTTTCCTCCCCCTACAGCTTTGTACAGTACCATATAGTATTACAGGCTGAGGCTGAGGAAACCTGTTTGATTTGGTGGGGTTAGGTGGCTCTGTCTTGTATTCATCTCATCCTTGCCTGATCTTAGTGGATCAGTGACTTTGATTTGAAGTCTTAGCTGTGGAGAAATATAAGCAACTAAGATATCTCACCCCCCATGTACAACAACTGGAAGAGGAAAATTAACCCTTCCTGTTACCACACAACCAGGGTGCCATCCGAGAGGGTCCTTGGGTGATTGACCCAGGTTAGGAGTTCTAAACCAGTTGACCCAGTCAGTATGAACTGTGAAGTGGGAGAGTTCGAAAAGTCTCCAGCAACTAGATGGTGGAGGTCTACTGGCTGCTCAAATTTGGCTTGCTTCAGTCCTCTGTGGAATCATAAAGGCTTGCCCAGTAGCAGAGTTGAACCAGGGGCTGTGTCTCTTTCTCTACTTTGCTCCTCTTTTATGCCTAGTCATTGGTGACCCCACAGGGCTGAGGTTCTGCTCCCTCCAAAAAGCAGATGTGCTGGGGCTTTGCCCCTGAAGTTTGCTTTCTTGGATTTGCAACTTGCCTCAGCAGGGGTGACCTGCAGTTATCACTCTTCTCTCTCGGTTCAGTTCCCAGTCTTCAGCTTAATTGGGTACTTTCTGGACATTATCCTTCCCACTGGATGGGAGCTTCTGTTGAAGGCTGGCTCCAGAAGTAGGCTATCTTGCCCCTCTCCCCAGTTCAGTTATTTTCAAGAAATTCTTTTATACCTTCTTGGGGTCCTCCCCACATTGATATATATAGATGCCTGATATGGTTTGAATGTTTGTTCACTTCAAATCTCATGTTAAAATTTGATCCCCAATGTTGGAGGTGGGTCCTAGTGGGAGATGTGTGGGTTATGGGGGCAGATCCCTCATGAATGGTTTGGTGCCTTCCTTGCAGTAGTGAACGAATTCTTGCTATATTAGTTCTTGTGAGATGGTTGTTTAAAAGAAGCTGGCACCACCTTCTTCCTCTCTTGCTCCTGTTCTCACACGTGACCCATCTGCTCCCCCTTTACCTTCCTCCTTGGTTGGAAGCTCCCTGAAGCCCTCACCAGAGGCAGATGCTGGCACCATGTTTCTTGTACAACCTGTAGAACTCTGATTCAATTTCTTCTTTTCTTTATAAATGATTCACTCTCAGGTATTCCTTTATAGCAACTGCAAAATGCCTAAAATGATTTCACAACAGAAGTTATGAAATCTTGTCTGCGTGTGCCACACTTAATATTAACTCACCTGAAATATCCTTGCTTTTTTTTTTTTTTTTTTTTTTGTAGTTTTTGGCTGGGGCTGGGTTTGAACCCGCCACCACCTGTATATGGGGCCAGAGCTCAACACCTTTTAGCCACAGGCACCACCCAATATAGTTTTTAATAAAAAATATTCCCAGATTCTTTAGGTATTTTACCGTGCTTATTTTAAAAAAAGACATGGAACTTTACTTAATCATTTTATTTACTATTTATTTGTTTTTAAATTTGAGTGGTTTAAATTTTTAAAAACACTTCAAAAGAGTGGTTTTGCTGTTTTTTCATTTCTGAGATGCTTAATTTATCTGTAGTAAGGATGAGAGCAGCGATAATGAGTAGTCATCATTAAGAACAATGTTACAGAGGCAAGCAGACCAGGTCTTAGAGAACCTTGTATCTTATGCTAAAACATTTAAACATAAAGTCAATTGCAAAGGCAGTGAGAAACCTCTGAAGACTTAAAAAAATTTTTTTCCACTGAAGACTTTTATATAGTGGAGTGACATGGCTGTGTTTTAGAAAGATTAAGCTGGTGACAGTGTGGAAAATGAATAATGAGAAAGATTTATCCATCCTTTCATCCAATAAATATTGTAAGTGTTCTCTTCTACTGGGAGCTCACATTTTTTGAGGGACATACACGACAAACAACTATTTACATAAAGAGTCATTTATTTATACTTGTGATGAGTGCTATGAATAAGGAGGACAGGTTTGAATAGGAATGTGCAAGGAGGGAGCTATGGAAGAGGAAGTTCAGGGAAACCTTCTAGAGCAGAAGATTCAAGGCACAGAGACAAATTATGTCTATTGCCTAATAAGAGCAGTGGAGCTGAGGCTCAGCGCCTGTAGCACAGTGGTTATGGTGCCAGCCACATGTACTGAGGCTGGCAGGTTCAAGCCCAGCCCAGTCCTGCTAAACAACAATGACAACTGCAATAAGAAAATAGCCAGACGCCATGGTGGGTGCCTGTAGTCCCAGCTACTTGGGAGGCTGAGGCAAGAGAATCTCTTAAGCCCAAGAGTTTGAGGTTGCTCTGAGCTGTGATGTCACAGCACTCTACCCAGGGTGACGTAGTGAGACTTTTTCTAAAAAAAAAAAAAAAGAAAAAAAAGTAGTGGAGTAGAATAGAATGGGATCAGTAGGGGATATATCACACAGAATAAAATAGATTCAAAAAGGAGTCGATAAGGCCCGGCATGATGGCTCATGCCTGTAATCCTAGCACTTATGGGAGGCTGAGGTCGGAGGATCGTTTGAGCTCAGGAGTTTGAGACCAGCCTGAACAAGAGTAAGACCCCCTCTCTACCAAAAATTGAAAAATTAAGTGGGCATTGTGGTAGGCCCCTGTAGTCCCATCTACTTGGGACGCTGAGCAGGAGGATGGCTTGGACTCAGGAATTTGAGGTTGTAGTGAGCTAGGCTGACTTCATGGCACTCTAACCTGGGCAATAGAGTAAGACTCTGTCTCAAAAAAAAATCCCTCAAAAACAAAACACTAATAAAAAACCAAAATAGAGTAGAAAATTGTGTGTAAGAGGGTAGCTAGGACTTTAGGAAGATTGACAGGTATTTGGCTTTGGTGACTGGGTGGATGCTGCTGGCATCCATCTGGGATAAGAATACAGAACAAACACAGACTGGGAGGGGAGGGAAAATGTTGATTTTGGAGTATTCATAGGCCACATTAGTTAAGATCACCAGTAAGTAATTGGATATAGGAGCTGGTGAAAGAGAAAGCTTTGGACTGAAGTATAATTTCTGAGCCATTAAGGTATAAGTGATAAATATAGATATGGGATTAGAAGAGATAATTTGTAGATAATTTTTAGAAGGAAAATAGAAGAAACAGTACAGAATCTTGAAAAATCAAGAACAGAGGAAGAGGAACTCATGGAAAATATCAAGAAGGAAGTCAGAGTGAGGCAGGAAACCTTGGTACATTGGTCCAGAGAGAACAGGACAAGGACGAGGGTCTGCTCATTGGTGTCAGATGCTGGGGAGAGCTCCAGTACAGGGACACCCATCAGCTAAGTTTATAAAAGAAGTCACTTGATCAAATAGTTTCTGTGGCATAGTAGTGCAGGCCAGATTGCAGTAGCTGAGTAATCACTGAAAAATAAAGAGGTGAAGGCACAAATGTAGACAACTCATTCATGACTTTTGAGTACAGAGAGGGGAAAGAGGCTGTGGGAGTTTCATAGAGTGAAGGTACTCTTTTTATTATTTTAAATTTCTCTTTATTTTTTAGCAGATGGAAATTTGAGCATGGATCAAATATTGGAAAAAGCCAAAAGAGAAAGAATGGGCAGAGATGCTGGATGGTGGGGATGTTGTCATAAGAGTGAAGTACTACAGGGGGAGAAAAACAATTAAATTCAGTAAGAGGGGAATGGGGAGGGCTATTGGTAAGTTCTTACCTTTTAGGTACAATGTAGGAGTATATGGCACACTTCCTAGGTGAAGAACTCAACTCTAACACAGACTTTGGACTTTAGCTTACAAATGCAAATGATGTAACTCAATTATTTGTTATATATATATATATATATATATATATATATATATATATATATATCCTCATCTTAACCCTGAAAAAATAAAAGTGAAATCTCACAGAGATGGGGATGGGGGATTAGGGCTGGGGTGGGGGGGTAAGGGGTTGTCCCAAGTACCTGTGGGGACAGATATGAGACCTCTGGCTAAAGCCAGCATTTATCACTTTCACTTTCCTCCTGTCCTTGTAATATAGTGATTACAAAAGAATAAATCCATGCAAAGTCACAGAAGAGAAGGAGAGATGCCATAGGAAGATAAGAGAATACAACAAAATACTACAAGACAGAAAGTGAATGGGGTTGTCATTGATGTCGGAAGGAAGGGAGGTAGGGAGGAAGGAAAGGAGAAAGAAATATGTACCCAGACTCTGTGTTCAAAAATGCACCCTTGTAGGTAAGCCCACACTTGGCTTTCAGAGAGTTGCTTCTGCTGTTAGAGAGCTCTATTTCCCGCCTCATTTAACTTGTTTCTTTGTTCTCTCTGTATTGTTTTGCCTCTGTTTTCCTGAGGCACTGAAGAACATTGTGGAACAGCAAGGATAAAAACCTTGGTGTATGACTGTAAAGTTAATTCCATCACACAAACAGATGTAAAATCTCAACGATTGCAGGATCTACGAGAGGCAGATGACAGCAGGTTTAAAACAGTGATAAGTCAGACTTGTGTTGAAAGAAACAGTAACCCTGTAGTCTTTTCTAGAGGAAGCTGGGCCTGTATGATGTGAATTCTCACTTAGACTTGCAGGAAACAGTATTTTCCCAGGGTTCTCCTTATACGATAAGAGCTGTCGTTGGAGAGGAGGATAGCAGTGCTTCTCCCTGCAAGGGGTATTATCTTCCTTTTGGCCTCCTTCCTCAGTGATACTCCACCTCCCCTAGTTTTTGTAAGTTCTGGTGAAATTTACAATCATGATACTATTTTCTGTTTTTATACATAGTAAGTTCGCTGTTGGGGGTGCCTAATGCAGCCGCACACAAACCCTTTCCCCTTCTCCTCCTAAGATAAAGACACAAAGGATCTGGCTAGCCCACCCCTGCGAAGTTCTTACCAAAAGACCCTTTACAGGCAAGCTATGGAATTTGCCCACCTCCTATGGCCCCATACAAAGGTGGTCTTAACTGCCTCCTACCACACACACACACACACACACACACATGCACACTCACACACACACACTGCCCAGGCACTTCACCTTCCTTTCTCCCCTCCTACAGAGGCCTCATTTCTGGGCGCTCATCCTTTAAACCTTCCATTCACCATAAGTTTGGACCAAACCTATGATCTTGAACTTACTTATAGTGTTGAGACAGGTCCCTCTGAGGCTTTGTGTTTTCAAGAATGTGTATGGAAAATGTTCGTTGGTTGGGAAGATGTAAAAATCAGGGCACATGCCTGCAAGTGGCAGAAAGACTTTCTCAGATCAACGTTATCAAAAGGAAAAACTTGTGTGCTCATACATCTGGAGAGTCCGGGATACAGCTGGCTTTGTGCACAGCTGAGTATAAGAGCTTTAATGAAACTAGAGGTTTCTCTTCTCTGTTTCTGTTTATGTTAGCAGGTTGAGCACTTTTTTCTTGTAATATAGAGAGGCTTCCTCCATGGGACTTGGGAAGATGGCCATTACACAGACTTAAATTTAAATCTTCTCAGAAGTATAACTCCAGAGGTAAAGAAGGAAGGGCTACTTATTTCAACTTATAATACATCTAATGTGCATATATGTATACACACACACACATATATATTTTTTCTTTCTTTTTTTTGGAGACAGAATCTCAAGCTGTCACCTGGGTAGAGTGCTGTGGCATCATAGTTCACAGCAACCTCCAACTTGGGCTCAAATAATCTTCCTGCCTCAGTTTTTCTATTTTTTGTAGCGATGGGGTCTCACTTTTGCTCAGGCTGGTCTCAAACTCGTGGTCTCAAGCAATCCACCTGCCTTGGCCTCCCAGATTAGCTTGAACTAATCTTATAGTCACCTGGAGGCTTCTGATTTGCCATCTGGAGCACTGTGCTCATCTCTGAATGAATCACTGTTGCCTGAGGTCTAGGCACAGACTTAAACTCTGATTGGCCTGACATGGTCCCTTGCTCACTCTGGAGACAGGCATTGTCATATGGGGGAGGCCTTTCTCAAAGAGGAAGAGGAGTGCTGCTACCACAAGTTTAGCAGATAAAGCTAGTTAACCACATTTTATGGCATAAATGAGAGGAGGAAGCAGACCTGCTTTTGTTTTCATCACACCTGTGACTTGATAACCATATTCAGTCTTAGCTCTTCAGAAATCTAGTGGATGTGCTTTCAATATATATTTCTTATTGGTGCTTGGAAGATGTATTTGGCAATTGGTAATCATACACATTCACACTCAATATTACAATAGCTTTTGATTGAGCTGTTCATTCATTTATTCATTTCTACTATGGACAAGCATTTGTCAAGGATCTACTGCAGGCCATATACAGAATAAAAACATCATATAGCTGCTTTCATCAAATTTAAAGGAGAAAGATAATCAGACACACACATACATGCACACCTTCCCTTTGAAATTGTTTCAAATACTGTAAGATGACATAACTAGAGTGGGTAAAAACGGCATGTCAGAGAGGAGTTATACTTAGGTGGAGTCTTGAATGATGAGTAGGAATTAACCAGTTAAGAGTATAGGGGTAGCTTTCCAGGGAGAAGAAATAGCATGGAGGACTTGAAAGAGAGTGGTGAGACTAAGTTTACTTTTTTATCCTACTACTTTTTTATCCTATCTATAGTGGGGAGTCCCTGAAGGGTTTCTATCAAGGCCAGGAAACAATTTGATTTATGTTGACAAAAATCATTCTGGTTTATGTATTCATTTATTTATTTAGGTTGTGGACTACGAAAGTATAAAATGAGAGTGCTGAGCTCAAAGTCTTATTCTATTACTTATTACCTGCTATCCTGAGCCAGGATAAATTACCTAATCTCCTTGTGCCTCAGTAAAATGGGGATAGTAAGAGTAATTACCTCATAGGTTTGTTATGAGAATTAAATGAGTTAAAATATACAAAAGTTACAAAAGTGCTTTGCTTATGGTGTAACCTGTTTGCTATTATTATTATTTAATATGTAGATATTGAGCATTTCTTTGAGCCAGGCATTGAAAAAGCATGAAATGATTTATTTTTAAATTATTTTTATTTTTATTGTTGGGGATTCATTGAGGGTACAAGAAACCATGTTACACTGGTTGCATTTGTTGGGTTAAGTCCCTCTTACAATCGTGTTTTGCCCCCAAAAGGTGTGGCACACACCACTCCCCTCTCTCCTTCCCTCTCTCTGCTCTTCCTTTCCCTACCCCTCCCTCATTCTTTCTCTCTCTGTTCTCCCTTTCCCTCACCCCCACCGTGTCAATAATTGTCATTAATTGTCCTCATATCAAACTTGAGTACATGGGGTTCATGCTTCTCCATTCTTGAGATGCTTTACTAAGAATAGTGTGTTCCACTTACACGCAAGTTAATACAAAGGCTGTAAAGTCTCCATTTTTTTAAAAGGCTGAATAGAATTTCATAGTGTACATATACCATAGCTTGTTAATCCATTCCTGAGTTGGTGGGCATTCAGGTTGTTTCCAAATTTTGGTGATTGTAAATTGAGCTGCAATAAACAGTCTAGTGCAAGTGTCCTTATGATAAAAGGATTTTTTTCCTTCTGGGTAGATGCCTAGTAATGGGATTGCAGGATCAAATGGGAGGTCTAGCTTGAGTTGTTTGAGAGTTCTCCATACTTCCTTCCAAAAAGGTTGTATCAGTTTGCAGTCCCACCAGCAGTGTAAAAGTGTTCCCTTCTCTCCACATCCACGCCAGCATCTGCAGTTTTGAGATTTTGTGATGTGGACCATTCTCACTGGAATTAGATGGTATCTCAGGGTGGTTTTGATTTGCATTTCTCTAAGAATTAGGGGTGATGAGCATTTTTTCATATGTTTGTTAGCCATTCATCTGTCTTCTTTAGAGAAGGTTCTATTCATGTCTCTTGCCCATTGATATATGGGATTGTTGGCTTTCTTCATGTGGATTAATTTGAGTTCTCTATAGATCCTGGATAT
>CAUYON010072813.1:0-14753 GCA_963573935.1 Arctocebus calabarensis | reverse complement strand
ACCTCCAGCTCTTGGGCTTAAGCGATTCTCTTGCCTCAGCCTCCCTAGTAGCTGGGACTACAGGCGCCCGCCACAGCGCCCGGCTATTTTTTTGTTTTGCAGTTCGGCCGAGGCCGGGCTTGAACCCGCCACCTTCGCTATATGGGGCCGGCGCCTTACTCGCTGAGCCACAGGAGCCGCCCTTTTTTTTTTTTTTGAGACAGAGTCTCACTGTGTTGCAGTTGCTAGAATGCCATGGCATCACAGCTCACCGCAACCTCAATTCTTGGGATTACATGATTCTCTTGCCTCAGCCTCCCAAGGAGCTGGGACTACAGGTACCCGCCACAATGCCCTGCTATTTTGGTGGTTGTTGTTGTTGTAATTGTCATTGTTGTTTCGCTGGTCAGGGCTGGGTTCGAATCCACCAGCTCCGGTGTATGTGGCTGGCTCCCTAGACACTGAACTACAGGCAGTGAGCCCAGATTTTCTTTTTTTTTTAATTTCAGGTTAATGTGAGGGTATAAACAACTAGGTTATAATATTTGCTTTTCTTAGGTAGAGTCTTGTGGTTGTGGCCCTCACCCAGAAGTTGTGCCATGTGCCTTTACTTGTGCCCATTTAAGTAGGAGCACACAGATCCCCTCCCCTTCTTCTCTCTCTCCCCTCCCTTGTTCTCCTTTCCCTTCCCCTTAACTTAAATTGAATTGAGTTTTTTGCTTATATGGGCATGTGCTAGATAATCTACTGGCTTCATATTAGTATTGAGTACATTTGATATTTGCTTTTCTATTTTTGTGATACTTTACTAAGTAGATTGTGTTTCAACTCCATCCAGGTTAATACAAAAGATGTAAATTTTCAATTTTTTTTTTTTAAATTTAGTTTCAATTTTTTTTAATGGCTGAATAGTATTTCATGATGTACATATACACCAGATTATTAATCCATTCTTGGGTTGATGGGGCGTTTTGGTTGTTCCCAGATCTTGGCAATTGGTAAATTGAGCTGCAGTAAACAATCTATTACAAATGTCCTTATGATAAAATAATTTTTTTTTTTTTTTTTGAGAGAGTCTCATTTTGTCACCCTCTGTAAAGTGCTGTAGGGTCACAGCTCACAGTAACCTGTAGCTCTTGGGCTAGGGCAATTCTCTTGCCTCAGCCACCCCAGTACCTGGGACTATAGGTACCCACAATGCCCGGCTATTTCGTTGCAGTTGCCACTGCTGTTTTAGCTGGTCAGGGCTGGGTTGGAACCTGTCACCCTCAGTATATGGGTCCAGTGCCCTACCCACTGAGCTACAGACGCCCCCAAGAAAATAATTCTTTTTCTTTTGTTTTTTTGTAGAGACAGAGTCTCACTTTATCGCCCTCAGTAGAGTCCTGTGGCGTCACATAGCTTACAGCAACCTCCAACTCCTGGGCTTATTTGATTCTCTTGCCTCAGCCTCCCGAGTAGCTGGGACTACAGGTGCCTGCCAAAACACCTGGCTGTTTTTTTGTTGCAGTTTGGCCGGGGCCAGGTTTGAACCCACAACCCTCAGTATATGGGGCCTGTGCCCCACTCACTGAGCCACAGGTGCTGCTCTAAAATAATTTTTTTCTTCTGAGTAATGCTTAGTAATGGGATTGCAAGATGAAATGGGAGGGCTAATTTGAGTTTTTTTTTTTTTTTAATAGACAGAGTCTCACTTTATCTGCCTCAGAAGAGTGCTGTGGCATTACAGCTTACAGCAACCTCTGGCTCTTGGGCTTAGGTGATTCTCTTGCCTCATCTTCCAGAGTAGCTGGGACTACAGGTGCCTGCCACAGCCCCCTGCTATTTTGTTGTTGTAGTTGTTGTTGCAGTTTGGCTGAGGCTGAGTTTGAATTTGAATCTGCCACCCTCGGTATATGGGGCCAGTGCCCTACTCATTGAGCCACAGGTGCCGCTCTCTAATTTGAGTTCTTTGAGGAGTTTCCATATTTCTTGACAAAGAGGCTGTATTAGTTTATCGTCCCTATTTTCTTTTTTTTCCTTTCCTTTCCTTTTTTTTTTTTTTGAGCAGTCTTACTCTGTTTTCCAGGCTAGAGTGCCATGGTATCAGTCTATCTCCCAGCAACCTCAAAGACGGGTTCAGGGGACCTTCCTGCTTTAGCTTCCCAAGTAGCTGAGACTACAGACCCCTGCCACAACACCTGACTAATTTTTTTTTTCTTTTTTTTTGTGGTTTTTGGCTGGGGCTGGGTTCGAACCTGCCACCTCCAGCATATTTGGTCGGCACCCCACTCCTTTGAGCCACAGGCACTACCTTTTTTTTTTTTTTTCAATTTTTGGTAGAGACTAGATCTGGCTTTTTCTCAGGCTGGTCTTGAACTCCCAAGCTCAAGGGATCCTTCAGCCTTGGTTTCTTAGAGTGTTAAGATAGTAAGTATGAGCCACTGCACCTGGCCTCAAGTTAGGATTTTCTTGCTGGGTATAGCAAACCCTCTTACTGTTCCCAAATGAGCTTTTTAGGCTGTGCTTAAACATAGGTATGATTTTTTTCGAAATATTTCAGTTTTATTTTGTAAGTATGAAACTTGACAGGTAATTAGCTTGAGATCTTTTTTTTTTTTTTTTTTGAGACAGAACCTCAAGCTGTCGCCCTGGGTAGAGTGTCGTGGCATTGCAGCTCACAGCAACCTCCAATTCCTGGGCTCAAGCGAGTCTCCTGCCTCTGCCTCCCAAGTAGCTGGGACTACGGGCACCAGCCACAACGCCCGGCTATTTTTGTTTGGGTTGCAGCCGTCATTGTTGGTTGGCGGGCCCAGGCTGGATTTGAACCCGCCAGCTCAGGCTTACATGGCTGGTGCCTTAGCCCGCTGAGCCACAGGCGCCAAGCCATAGCTTGGGATCTTTTAAATAGATGTTTAAAGGCTGGGTGCAGTGGCTCAAACCTGTAATCTTAGCACTCTGGGAGGCCAAGTTGGGTGGATTGCTTGAGCTCATGAGTTCCGAGACCAGACTAAGCCAGGGTGAGACTCGGTCTCTAAAAATAGCCAGGCATTGTGGTGGGCCCCTGTAGTCCCAGCTACTCAGGAGGCTGAGGCAATGAACCCAAGAGTTTGAGGTTGCTGTGGACTATGATGCTGGGGTATTCTACCAAGGGCAACAAAGTGAGACTCTGTCTCCAAAAAATAAAACATTTAAAAACATTCAGAGCTGCTAAGGCGCCAGTCACATACACCTGAGCTGGCAGGTTCTAATCCAGCCTGGGACCGCCAAGGAACAATGACGGCTGCAACCAAAAAATAGTTGGGCGTCCTGGCAGGCGCCTGTAATCTCAGCTACTTGGGAGGCGGAAGCAAGAGAATTGCTTGAGCCCAGGAGTTGGAGGTTGCTGTGAGCTGTGATGCCATGACACTACCCAGGGTGACAGCTTGAAGCTCTGTCTCAAAAAAAAAAAAAAAAAAAGAGAGAGAGAATTGTTTAATCCTAAGAGTTCGAGGTTGCTGTGAGCTATGATGCCATAGCACTCTACCCAGGGTGACAAAGTGAGACTCTGTCTTGAAGGGAAAAAAAAAGGGGAGACCCCTCATCTCTGCTAAAAATAGAAAAACCAGCTGGGGTGGTGGTGGATATCTGTAGTATCTGCTACTTGGGAGGCTGAGTCAACAGGATCCCTGAGCCCAGGAGTTTGCGGTTGCTGTGAGCTATGATACCACAGCACTCTATCTAGGGGTGACTGAGAATCTGTGTTAAAGCAACAACAGAGAGCGGGTTATCCCTGAGTGGATTGAGGTAAGTCGTGTATCTTCTCTGTTCTAATGCGTGCAGAGGTAGTGAGCATACTGATAGGCCAAGTCCAGGTGCATGTCCATCTCTAGAGTCAGCCCTCCCAAACACACGACTGGAGGTGGGCAGGGAGAGAATCCTAGAAAGAAAATAAGCATCTGATTTCAGAGAAGAGAATAGATGTGGCGTTAAATGAATGGACATTGACTATCCCAGGCAAAGAGGAGAATCAGATCCTTGTAATCAGGCAGCACAGAGTCCTGAGGCCTTGAGGTGATAAAAGAGATGGAGTTTGTGGAAATACTGAATGATCCATTCTCCTTTATGGGTCTAATTAACTCCCATTCAAGTCAACAACTTTATTAATTTATCGACCACTTAATACATCCCAGACTTTGCACTTGGAGCTGAAGGAGACTTTTATGAATAACAATTCAGAGAATAAGTCCATTAATTTTCAAAGGCTTAATGTTTATTCCATGCACATTTAGAGGACCTTGCAAGTTTCGCCACTCCAAAATTAAATAACACATGGCCTAATTAGGATATCCATAATCCTTGTAAATCATTGCAATTTCAGAGAATTGGAGGCTTCAGAGGGAGCCAGAGCAGTCACGGATTCACCACAACCCCAAGGCTACTGGGACACTTGGCCAACTTTTGACCTTGACTAATGACAGTAACCACTTGAAGGGAAGGAAGCGCCCTATGGAGAAGGCCCCTGGAGTAGCAGGACCCCAAACAGTATGCGTCAATGTGGATTTTTTGTAATTGTTCGAAAGAGTGGGATGTGAACCACAAGTTAATTGTTTTTACATTGGCTTTTAAAATAAAAAAAAAAAACTTTTTTTTTTTTTTTTTTTTTTTTGCAGTTTTTGGCCAAGGCTGGGTTTGAACCCACCATTTCCGGCATACAGGGCCGGCGCCCTACTCCTTTGAGCCACAGGCACCACCCAACAAAACCAACTTTTTGATACAGTGCTTAAAATCAAATACCAAACAAACACTTTTTATTCCCAATTTTTAGTTTCTGGACACTTTTGAAGTGGTTTTATTAGTCTGTTTCTTTCACAAAATACTGCCATTGGCGGTGCCTATGGCTCAGTGAGTAGGGAGCCGGCCCCATATGCCAGAGGTGGCGGGTTCAAACTCAGCCTCGGCCAAAAACTGTAAAAAAAAAAAAAAAATACTGCCCTTGCTCCATTAGTGTTTGTGATGTAGAAGACAACAGAACCTTTTCTCTGCCTGCATCACCCTGTCCTGATTCCTGTTTCTCTGCTAAGAGACATTTACCAGAACTAGATAATGACATGTCACATGTCACACTATTAACTCTTTCATTCAATCTGTATTTATTAAGCATTTACTATGTACTTGGTGCTGCAGCAAACATCAAAGACATGGGCACCACAGGCTCTAAAAAGCCTTTCCATTGAGGGATCAAGACTCAGTCCACCTCTAGCTGTGTGACCTTCAGCTAGTTACTTAACATTTCTGAGCCTCTGTTTCCTGAACTATAAAATCAGGACGAAATATCATGTTTGCAAAGGTCATATTTATTCACTATTCAACAAATATGGTTTTAATTTCTACTCTGTGCCACAGCGACACAACAGTGATAGGAGTTGTGGAGGCTTTTCAGTGGGGATGGAAACCAGGCTGCAAATAGGAAGCATGTGCATGGGATCATTTCTGGTAAATCACCTAGCAAGATCTCAGAAGAAAAGAACATGAGTCTCTGAAGGTAGTTGTATCAGGTATCTACTGCTGTGTAACAAAATGTCTCAAAATTTAGCAGCTTAAAAACAATAAACATGGGCTCGGCGCCTGTGGCTCAATGGGCTAAGGTGCTAGCCACGTACACCTGAGCTAGTGGGTTCGAATCCAGCCCGGGCCGGCCAAACAACAATGACGGCTGCAACCAAAAAATGGCCGGGCGTTGTGGCGGGCACCTGTAGTCCCAGCTACTTGGGAGGCGGAGGCAGGAGACTTGCTTGAACCCAGGAATTGGAGATTGCTGTGAGCTCTGATGCCACAGCACTCTACCCAGGACGACAGCTACAGGGTCTGTCTCAAAAAAAAAAAAAAAAAAAAGAGGGACTTTACCTCACAAATGCAATTGCCAATCCCCTCTCGACATGGAAGCTGGCTTGCCCACTAAGCAAGTGATTTAAAAGAGAGAGGGAGAAAGTAAGACAGAAGTTGTAGTGTTGAGACGTACCATTACTTCTGGTCACGCAGAATACCCTGGTACACAATGTGGGGAGAAAGAGGGAAAAGGGTATTTTTTTCTTTTTCTTTTTCTTTTTTCTTTTCTTTTTTTTTTTTTTTTTGAGACAGAGCCTCAAGCTGTCGCCCTGGGTAGAGTGCTGTGGCATCAGAGCTCACAGCAACCTCCAATTCCTGGGCTCAAGCAAGTCTCTTGCCTCCGCCTCCCAAGTAGCTGGGACTAGAGGTGCCCGCCACAACGCCTGGTCATTTTTTGGTTGCAGCCATCATTGTTGTTTGGCGGGCCGGGGGCTGGATTCGAACCTGCCAGCTCAGGTGTACGTGGCTGGCGCCTCAGCCCGTTGAGCCACAGGTGCCGAGCCTTCTTTTTTTTTTTGAGACAGAGTCTCACCTTGTCACCTTTGGTGGAGTACTGTGGGGTCATAGCTCACAGCAACCTCAAACTCCTGGGCTTAACCAATTCTCTTACCTTAGCCTACCAAGTAGCTGGGAATACAGGCCCCTGTCACAATGCCCAGTTATTTTTTTTTGTTTTCACTTTTTTTTTTCTTAAGAGCCAGAGTGGTGACTTTATCACCCTCGGAAGAGTGCCGTGTCCTCACTGCTCACAGCAACCTCCAGCTCTAGGGCTTAGGCGATTCTCTTGCCTCATCCTCCCGAGTAGCTAGGACCACAAGCACCCTTCACAACGCCCAGCTCTTTCTTTTTGTTGTTGCAGTTTGGCCGGGGCCAGGTTTGAACCTGCCACCTTTGGTATATGGGGTTGGCACCCTACTCATTGAGCCATAGGCGCCACCCCCCCAGCTAATTTTTTTTTTTTTGAGACAGAGCCTCAAGCAGTCACCCTGGATAGAGTGCTGTGGCATCACAGCTCACAGCAACCTCCAATTCCCGGGCTCAAGCAAGTCTCCTGCCTCTGCCTCCCAAGTAGCTGGGACTACAGGTGCCTGCCACAACGCCTGGCCATTTTTTGGTTGCAGCTGTCATTGTTGTTTGGCGGGCCCAGGCTGGATTGGAACCTGCCAGCTCAGGTGTACGTGGCTGGCGCCTTAGCCTGTTGAGCCACAGGGGCCAAGCCGCCAGCTAATTTTTTGTTGTAGTTGCCAATGTTGTTTGGCAGGGTTGATCAGGCCGGGTTAGAACCTGCTAGCCCTGGTGTATGTGGCACCCTAGCCACTGAGCTATAGGTGCTGAGCGTTTTCTTCTCTTTTTTTTGAGACAGTCTCATTATGTTGCCCTCGGTAGAGTGCTGTGCTGTCACAGCTCACAGCAACCTCCAAATCTTGCACTTAAGCAATTCTCTTGCCTCAGCCTCCTAATTATCCAGGACTACAGGCACCCACCACAACACCTGGCTATTCTTGTTGTTGCTGTGTTGTATTTGTTATTGTTTAGTAGGGCCAGGTTCGAACCCTCCAGCCCCAGTGTATGTGGTCGGCGCCCTAACCACTGAGTAACAGGCGCTGAGCCTGAGGGCAAAGGAATTTTGGATCATTAAAGGATATTTTGGGCTCGGTGCCTGTAGCACAGTGGCTACTCACCAGCCACATACACAGAGGCTGGTGGGTTTGAACCCAGCCTGGGCCAGCTAAACAATAATGACAACTGTAACCAAAACAATAGCCGAGTATTGTGGTGGGTGCTTGTAGTCCCAGCTACTTGGGAGGCTGAGGTAAGAGACTTGCTTAAGTCCAAGAGTTTGAGGTTGTTGTGAACTGTGATGCCATGGCACTCTACCTATAGTGACATAGTGAGACCCTGTCTCAAAAATAAATAAATAAAAATATCGGGCAGCTCCTGTGGCTCAATGGAGTAGGGTACTGGCCCCATATGCCTGAGGTGGCGAGTTCAAACCCAGCCCTGGCCAAAAACTGCAAAAAAAAAAAAAAAAAATTAAATTAAAAAATAAATAAAAATAAAATAAAGGGTATTTTGGAGTCTGGCTAACACAGCCCCCATAAATTTTGGTGTGATTTCTGTTATCGTTTTAAAAATTCACCTTTAGGCTCGGCATTTGTTGCTCAAGCAGCTAAGGCGCCAGCCACATATACCTGGGCTGGATTTGAATCCGCCCAGCCACATATACCTGAGCTGGCAGGTTCAAATGCAGGCCAGGCCCACCAAACAACAATGACGGCTGTAACCAAAAAATAGCCAGGCATTGTGGCGGGTGCCTGTAGTCCCAGCTACTTGGGAGGCGGAGGCAGGAGACTCGCTTGAGCCCAGGAGTTGGAGGTTACTGTGACTTGTGATGCCACAGCACTCTATCCAGGGCTACAGCTTGAGGCTCTTTCTCAAAAAACAAAAAAAAAAAAAAAAAAAAAAAGGAAGAGCCGAGAGAGGAAATGAGCGAGGGGGTGGGGTCTTGGTGTCTGCCACACCTTTTGGGGGCAAACACGATTGTAAGAGGGACTTTACCTGGCTCTGCACCTGTGGCTCCATGGGCTAAGGAGCCAGCCACGTACACTTGAGCTAGCGGGTTCAGATCCAGCCTGGGCCTGCCAAACAACAATGATGGCTGCAACCAAAAAATGGCCGGGCGTTGTGGCGGGCGCCTGTAGTCCCAGCTACTTGGGAGGCAGAGGCAGGAGACTCACTTGAGCTCAGGAATTGGAAGTTGCTATGAGCTGTGATGTCACAGCACTCTATCCAGGGTGACAGCTTGAGGCTCTGTCTCAAAAAAAAAAAAGAGGGACTTTACCTCACAAATGCAATTGCGTAACCTGGTTTCTTGTACTCTTAATGACTCCCCAACAATAAAAAGAAAAATTCGCCTTTATATCTAATTCTGTACTTAATTCTACAATCTTTTAAAAGGAGTCTCCCCCTCAGTTATCTAAGCTAGGTCCCACAAAAGCTGGATTCATCCCTAGTCCTAAAATGAATCTTGTGCTTGCATGACAGTGCGAGGTTAGAGGTTTTGCACAAGGCATCTGAACAAGATACTGACCAGGGAGGCTTGCTGACTTGCCTAGGAGAAGGTGTCGATTTCACCCCTTCCCTCTTTTCCTCCACTCAACACTCTTTCGAAAGCTTAAGCTTCTGGAATTAAACCAGAGGTTTTGATGACTGGCAAAGAGATAAAGTCCTGTTTGCACTCTGTGACGGTGTGTTTAGACACTTTGACAATTATCAGGTGAAATCTTTGGCTGTTACTGACTCCACTCCTCTGTGAGTGGTTGTGCGTGGCAGGAGAGCCCCTCCACCACCACCACAGGGCTGGGCTCTCCCTTGCAAGTCAATTGACTTGTTTGGTCTCTTTCTCCTCAAACCACAATAGTGAAAAGACAGTTTATTTTTCTTTTGAGTTATTTCTTAACACACCAAGAAAAACAAAGCTGTTTTTTTTTTTCCTTTCTTTCTTTGCTTTCTTTTCTTTTTTTTTTTTTCCGTGGAGACAGAGTCTCACTCTATCGCCCTCAGTAGAGTGCTGTGGAGTCACAGCTCACACAACCTCCAGCTCTTGGGCTCAAGCGATTCTCTTGTCTCAGCCTCCCAAGTAGCTGAGACTACAGGCGCCCACCACAGCGCCCGGCTAATTTTTGATGCAGTTTGGCCGGGGCTGGGTTTGAACCAGCAGCCCTCAGTATATGGGGTCGGCGCCCTACTCGCTGAGCCACAGGCGCCGCCCGTTGGTCTGGCTCTTATCCAGGCTGCAGGGCAGTGGTGCTATCATAGCTCACTGCAACCATCAAATCCCTGGCTCAATTGATCCTCCCGGCTCAGCCTCCTGAGTCATAAGGACTACAGGCAGCCGCCACAGCTGGTTAATTTTTTTTTTTTTGAGACAGAGCCTCAAGCTTTCACCCTGGATAGAGTGCTGTGGCATCACAGCTCACAGCAACCTCCAATTGTTGGGCTCAAGCGAGTCTCCTGCCTCTGCCTCCCAGGTAGCTGGGACTACAGGCGCCTGCCACAATGCCTGGCCATTTTTTGGTTGCAGCCGTTGTTGTTGTTTGGCGGGCCCTGGGCTGGATTTGAACCTGACAGCTCAGGTGTACGTACTGAGCCTTGATGCTCTCTTAAGATTGAGGACTTCTGGCTTGGCACCCATGCTCAGTGGTTAGGGCACCGGCCACATATACCAGGTCTGGCAGGCCTGCTAAAGGAACAATGACAACTACAACAAAAAATAGATAGGTGTTGTGGCAGGCCCCTGTAGTCTCAGCTACTTGGGAGGCTGAGGCAAGAGAATCACTTAAGCCCACGAGTTTGAGGTTGCTGTGAGCTGCGACATCATTGCACTCTACTGAGGGCGACATAGTAAGACTCTGTCTCAACAATTAAAAAGGGCTCGGTGCCTGTGGCTCAAGCTGCTAAGGTGCTAGCCACGTATACCTGAGCTGGTGGGTTCGAATCCAGCCAGGGCCCTCCAAACAATAATGATGGCTGCAACCAAAAATAGCCATGGGCGGTGCCTGTGGCTCAGTGAGTAGGGCGCTGGCCCCATATGCCGGAGGTGGCAGTTTCACACCCAGCCCTGGCCAAAAACTACAAAAAAAAGAAAAAAAAATAGCTGGGAGTTTTGGCGGGCACTTGTAGTCTCAGCTTCTTGGGAGGCTGAGGCAGGAGAATCTCTTGAGCCCAGGAGTTGGAGGTTTCTGTGAGCTGTGATGCTGCGGCACTCTACCAAGGGCGATAGCTTGAGGCTCTGTCCAAAAAAAAAGAAAATTGAGGACTACCGATTTAAATGTATCATGGTCTGTCTATAAGATGGTATACTTCAGCCTTCGAAAAGAAAATGTTCAAGAAAATTAAGTGAAAAAAGTCGGTTACAGTATCAGCTTCACTTTACCTTTTTATCTGATATAAAAATAAACAATGTACTTATTTAATAGACACACATTTGTGACATTGTTATTTATGCCTACAGAACCTAGAAGAGCTGGTAAGAATAGCTCCTAGCTCCTTGTCACAGAGAAAACAAGCTCCTGACACACATACAAACACTCACAGAATTAGCGACCTTGGAAAAGGTGGCTTTCCTCATTGATTCACTTTGTGGTCCCTACAAAGTTTGCCATGGATGGGATTAGGGAAGCAGGACCCTCCTCTCTCTGTTATTCATCCAACTCCAGCTCAGGCGTGGAGGGACCTTGCAATCTTGGGGTTCCCTGAGTTTGCAGTTTGACCTCCTCACCATTTGGAACCATTTCTCTTTTGTTGTTTGTGTAAATCTTGGTAGAAGGTCATGGCCTCAAAGCTCACAGCAACCTCAAACTCTTGGGCTCAAGAGATCCTTTGGTCTCAGCCTTCCCAGTAGCTGGGACTACAGGTGCTCACCACAACGCCGGCTATTTTGGTTGTAGTTGACATTGTTGTTTGGCACGCCTAGGCTGCCCGCCAGCCCTGGTGTATGTGGCTGGCGCCCCAGTCCTTGAGCTACAGGCACCGAGCCCGCCTGGCTGATTTTTACAGATGGGATCTTGATCTTGCTCAGGCTGGTCTTGAATACTTGAGGTCAGGTGATGCCACCTCAGCCTCACAAAGTACTAGGATTACAGGTCTGAGCCACCAGGCCAGGCCCCATTTAGTGCCATTTTATTTTACTTTTATTTTATTTCATTTTTTGAGACAGAGTCTCACTATGTCATCCTCAGTAGAGTTCTATGGCATTACAGCTCACAGCAACCTCCAACTCTTGGGCTTAAGTGATTCTGATTCTCTTGCCTCAGCCTCCCAAGTAGCTGGGACTACAGGTGCCTGCCACAATGCCCAGCTATTTTTTTTGTTACAGTTGTCGTTGTTGTTTTAGCTGGCCTAGGCCAGGTTCAAACCTACTGATTTGGGACCATTTTAGCAGAAGGCTTTATCTTTCAGAGTCCTTAGAGTAGAGGTTTGTTAAGACACACAAGTCTGGCTCAGTGCCCATAGTGCAGCGGTACAGCACTGACCACATACACCAGGACTGGCGGGTTCGAACCCTGCCCAGGCCTGCTAAAACAACAATGACAACTACAACAACAAAGATAGCCAGGCATTGTGGCAGGTGTCTATAGTCACAGCTACTTGGGAGGCTGAGATAAAAGGATCTCTTGAGCCCAAGAGTTTGTTTGAGGTTGCTGTGAGCTGTGACACCACAGCACTCTACTGAGGGTGACACAGTGAGACTCTTAAAAAAGAAAAAAAGACACACAAGTCTTTCTCTTGCTACTGTTGAATCCACCGGATGCCTCCCCTCCCCCTCCAAAAAAAACACAGAGAGCCTTTCCCAGTGGGCTCTACTTTTTTGCATTATCATTCTGGCCTGAAGTGGGAAGGAGAAAAGGCTTGATCAGGACAGAGAAACCCCTTTTTGCCTCCTATAGGTATTTTTTTTGTGGAGACAGAGTCTCACTTTGTTGCCCTTGGTAGAGTGCCATAGCGTCATAGCTCACAGCAACCTCAAACTCTTGGGCTCAGGCAATCCTCTTGCCTCAGCTTGCTGAGTAGCTGGGACTACAGGCAACCACCACAACACCTGCCTGGTTTCTCTACTTTTAGGTCTCACTCTCTTGCTCAGGCTGGTCTCCAACTCCTGAGCTCAGGTGATTGATCTACCTGCCTAGGCTTCCCAGAGTACTGGGATTACAGGAGTGAGCCACTGCACCTCACCAAGGAAGTTAACATCTTTGCAGTGTTCATCTTGAGCTATACATCTTAAAAAACTCCTTTAGTGGGTTTGGTGCCCATAGTACAATGGTTACAGGTCCAGCCACGTACCCAAAGCTGGCAGGTTCGAACCTGGCCCGGGCCTGCTAAAACAATGACAACTGCAACCAAAATAGCTGGATGTTGTGGCAGGCACCTGTAGTCCCAGCTACTTAAGAGGCAAGAGAATTGCTTAAGCCCAAGAGTTGGAGGTTGCTGTGAGCTGAGCTGTCATAGCACTCTACCCAGGGTGACATAGTAAGACTCTGTCTCAACAACAACAACAACAACAGAAACGGCAGTGCCTGTGGCTCAGTGAGTAGGGTGCCGGCCCTATGTGCCAGAGGTGGCAGGTTCAAACCCAGCCCCGGCCAAAAAAAGAAAAAAAATAGAGCCTTGGTGTCCGCAGCACAGTGGTTACAACGCTGGCCACATACACTAAGGGTGACGGGTTTGAGCCTATCCCGGGCCAATTGAATGTCAATGACAACTGCAACAAAAAATAGCCAGGGGTTGTGTTGGATGTCTATAGTCCCAGCTACTTGGGAAGCTGAGGCAAGAGAATCGCTTAAGCCCAAGAGTTTGAGATTGCTGTGAGCTGTGATGCCCAGCACTCTACCCAGGGCAACATGGTAAGACTCTGTCTCAAAAAGAAAAAAAGTCTAGGCACCTATGGCTCAGACGGCAAAGGCGCCAGTCACATCCACCTGAGCTGGCGGGTTCGAATCCAGCCCGGGCCCACCAAACAACAATGACGGCTGCAACCAAAAAATGGCCGGGTGTCATGGCGGGCACCTGTAGTCCCAGCTACTTGGGAGGCGGAGGCAGAAGACTCGCTTGAGCCCAGGAATTGGAGGTTGCTGTGAGCTGTGATGCCACTGCACTCTATCCAGGGTGACAGTTTGAGGCTCTGTCTCAAAAAAAAAAAAAGAAAAGAAAATGTCCAAGAAAATTAAGTGAAAAAAGTAGGTTACAGTATCAACTTCACTTTATAATTTCATTTGATATAAAAATAAGCATTGTATTCATTTAATAGGCACACATTTGTGACATTGTTATTTATTCTACTGAGGGCGACATAGTGAGACTCTATCTCAAACAAACAAACAAAAAAACAACTCCCTTAATAGCTGGGTGTGGTGGCTCATGCCTATAATCATAGTACTCTGGGAGGATGAGGCAATGGATCACCTGAGCTCAGGAGTTTGAGACCAGCCTGAGCAAAGCCAACTCCTGTCTCTACTAAAAATAGAAAAACTAGTGGGATGTCATAGTGGACACCTGTAGTCCCAGCTAACTCAGGAGGCTGAGATAAGGGGATCTGTGGTTGAGCCCAAGAGTTTGAGGTGGCTGTGAGCTATGACACAATGGCATGCTACCCAGGGTGACTGAGTAAGACTCTGTCTCAAAAAATAAAGTCCGTTAGCTTTTGCAACTACAGTAGAACCTCTGTAAGTTGATCACTCAAGGGCCTGTAACAAACTGGACTACATGTGGAGGTGGTCAACTTCATGAACTAGGCTTACTGTACTGACACATACAGGTGGTACATGTCCAATCTCTAAAAATTAGGTCAACTTAAGGAGGCGGTCAGTGTGGGCAGGTGGTCGAGTATGGAGGTTTACTGTATCTTGGACAGTGGATACTATTAATGTGCCTTTTTTAGGGATGACTATCTGGTGGATAGAAGCCAGAAATACAGCTAATCAGATCCTACCCATGATCACCCCTCCCACAACAAAGAATTCTCTGGCCCCAAATGTCAATAAAGCTGAGAGTGAGAAATTTGGTGATTGATTTAAATTGATTCAACATCATTGGGGAATTTCTGTCATCATTACAGGCAAAATTTGAGCAGCAGAGATGGCTAATTATCCTTAAGAAATAGAGTTGTCGGCTCGACGCCTGTGGCTCAACGGGCTAAGGCGCCAGCCACGTACACCTGAGCTGGCGGGTTCGAATCCAGCCCCGGCCGCCAAACAACAATGACGGCTGCAACCAAAAATAGCCAGGCATTGTGGCAGGCGCCTGTGGTCCCAGCTACTTGGGAGGCAGAGGCAGGAGACTCGCTTGAGCCCAGGAATTGGAGGTTGCTGTGAGCTGTGATGCCACAGCACTCTATCCAGGGTGACAGTTTGAGGCTCTGTCTCAAGAAA